>JAVIAB010000125.1:98643883-98917913 GCA_032433765.1 Megaustenia siamemsis
TGACAATTAAACAACCATATTTTGACTTTTACTTTTGACAATTAGACAACTATATTTTGACTTTTACTTTTGACAATTAGACAACATATTTTGACTTTTGCTTTTGACAATTAAACAACCATATTTTGACTTTTACTTTTGACAATTAGACAACCATATTTTGACTTTTGTTTTTGACAATTAGACAACCATATTTTGACTTTTACTTTTGACAATTAAGACAACCATATTTTGACTTTTGCTTTTGACAATTAAACAACCATATTTTGACTTTTACTTTTGACAATTAGACAACCATATTTTGACTTTTACTTTTGACAATTAGACAACCATATTTTGACTTTTACTTTTGACAATTAGACAACCATATTTTGACTTTTACTTTTGACAATTAGACAACCATATTTTGACTTTTACTTTTGACAATTAGACAACCATATTTTGACTTTTACTTTTGACAATTAGACAACCATATTTTGACTTTTGTTTTTGACAATTAGACAACCATATTTTGACTTTTACTTTTGACAATTAGACAACCATATTTTGACTTTACTTTTGACAATTAGACAACCATATTTTGACTTTTACTTTTGACAATTAGACAACCATATTTTGACTTTTGCTTTTGACAATTAGACAACCATATTTTGACTTTTACTTTTGACAATTAGACAACCATATTTTGACTTTTACTTTTGACAATTAGACAACCATATTTTGACTTTTACTTTTGACAATTAGACAACCATATTTTGACTTTTACTTTTGACAATTAGACAACCATATTTTGACTTTTACTTTTGACAATTAAACAACCATATTTTGACTTTTACTTTTGACAATTAGACAACCATATTTTGACTTTTACTTTTGACAATTAAACAACCATATTTTGACTTTTACTTTTGACAATTAGACAACCATATTTTGACTTTTGCTTTTTAACCATATTTTGACTTTTACTTTTGACAATTAAACAACCATATTTTGACTTTTACTTTTGACAATTAAACAACCATATTTTGACTTTTACTTTTGACAATTAGACAACCATATTTTGACTTTTACTTTTGACAATTAAACAACCATATTTTGACTTTTACTTTTGACAATTAAACAACCATATTTTGACTTTTACTTTTGACAATTAGACAACCATATTTTGACTTTTACTTTTGACAATTAGACAACCATATTTTGACTTTTACTTTTGACAATTAAACAACCATATTTTGACTTTTACTTTTGACAATTAGACAACCATATTTTGACTTTTACTTTTGACAATTAGACAACCATATTTTGACTTTTACTTTTGACAATTAAACAACCATATTTTGACTTTTACTTTTGACAATTAGACAACCATATTTTGACTTTTACTTTTGACAATTAGACAACCATATTTTGACTTTTACTTTTGACAATTAGACAACCATATTTTGACTTTTACTTTTGACAATTAAACAACCATATTTTGACTTTTACTTTTGACAATTAGACAACCATATTTTGACTTTTACTTTTGACAATTAGACAACCATATTTTGACTTTTACTTTTGACAATTAGACAACCATATTTTGACTTTTACTTTTGACAATTAGACAACTATATTTTGACTTTTACTTTTGACAATTAAACAACTATATTTTGACTTTTACTTTTGACAATTAGACAACCATATTTTGACTTTTACTTTTGACAATTAGACAACCATATTTTGACTTTTACTTTTGACAATTAGACAACCATATTTTGACTTTTACTTTTGACAATTAAACAACCATATTTTGACTTTTACTTTTGACAATTAAACAACCATATTTTGACTTTTGCTTTTGACAATTAGACAACCATATTTTGACTTTTGCTTTTGACAATTAGACAACCATATTTTGACTTTTGCTTTTGACAATTAAACAACCATATTTTGACTTTTACTTTTGACAATTAGACAACCATATTTTGACTTTTGCTTTTGACAATTAGACAACTATATTTTGACTTTTACTTTTGACAATTAGACAACCATATTTTGACTTTTGCTTTTGAAAATTAGACAACCATATTTTGACTTTTGCTTTTGACAATTAGACAACCATATTTTGACTTTTGCTTTTTAACCATATTTTGACTTTTACTTTTGACAATTAGACAACCATATTTTGACTTTTGTTTTTGGCAATTAGACAACTATATTTTGACTTTTACTTTTGACAATTAGACAACCATATTTTGACTTTTGTTTTTGACAATTAGACAACCATATTTTGACTTTTGCTTTTTAACCATATTTTGACTTTTACTTTTGACAATTAGAAACCATATTTTGACTTTTCTTTTGACAATTAGACAACCATATTTTGACTTTTGCTTTTTAACCATATTTTGACTTTTACTTTTGACAATTAGACAACCATATTTTGACTTTTACTTTTGACAATTAAACAACCATATTTTGACTTTTACTTTTGACAATTAGACAACTATATTTTGACTTTTGCTTTTTAACCATATTTTGACTTTTCCTTTTGACAATTAAACAACCATATTTTGACTTTTACTTTTGACAATTAGACAACCATATTTTGACTTTTGCTTTTGACAATTAAACAACCATATTTTGACTTTTGCTTTTTAACCATATTTTGACTTTTCCTTTTGACAATTAAACAACCATATTTTGACTTTTACTTTTGACAATTAGACAACTATATTTTGACTTTTACTTTTGACAATTAGACAACTATATTTTGACTTTTGCTTTTGACAATTAAACAACCATATTTTGACTTTTACTTTTGACAATTAGACAACCATATTTTGACTTTTTGTTTTTGGCAATTAGACAACAATATTTTGACTTTTGCTTTTGACAATTAGACAACCATATTTTGACTTTTGCTTTTGACAATTAGACAATATTTTGACTTTTACTTTTGACAATTAGACAACTATATTTTGACTTTTACTTTTGACAATTAAACAACCATATTTTGACTTTTACTTTTGACAATTAGACAACCATATTTTGACTTTTGCTTTTTAACCATATTTTGACTTTTCCTTTTGACAATTAAACAACCATATTTTGACTTTTACTTTTGACAATTAGACAACTATATTTTGACTTTTGCTTTTGACAATTAAACAACCATATTTTGACTTTTGCTTTTTAACCATATTTTGACTTTTCCTTTTGACAATTAAACAACCATATTTTGACTTTTACTTTTGACAATTAGACAACCATATTTTGACTTTTACTTTTGACAATTAGACAACTATATTTTGACTTTTGCTTTTGACAATTAAACAACCATATTTTGACTTTTACTTTTGACAATTAGACAACCATATTTTGACTTTTGTTTTGACAATTAGACAACCATATTTTGACTTTTGCTTTTGACAATTAAACAACCATATTTTGACTTTTGCTTTTGACAATTAAACAACCATATTTTGACTTTTACTTTTGACAATTAGACAACTATATTTTGACTTTTACTTTTGACAATTAGACAACTATATTTTGACTTTTACTTTTGACAATTAGACAACTATATTTTGACTTTTACTTTTGACAATTAGACAACCATATTTTGACTTTTACTTTTGACAATTAGACAACCATATTTTGACTTTTACTTTTGACAATTAGACAACCATATTTTGACTTTTGTTTTTGACAATTAGACAACCATATTTTGACTTTTACTTTTGACAATTAGACAACCATATTTTGACTTTTGTTTTTGGCAATTAGACAACCATATTTTGACTTTTGCTTTTGACAATTAGACAACCATATTTTGACTTTTGCTTTTGACAATTAGACAACCATATTTTGACTTTTGCTTTTGACAATTAGACAACCATATTTTGACTTTTGTTTTTGACAATTAGACAACCATATTTTGACTTTTACTTTTGACAATTAGACAACCATATTTTGACTTTTACTTTTGACAATTAGACAACCATATTTTGACTTTTACTTTTGACAATTAGACAACCATATTTTGACTTTTACTTTTGACAATTAGACAACCATATTTTGACTTTTACTTTTGACAATTAGACAACCATATTTTGACTTTTACTTTTGACAATTAGACAACCATATTTTGACTTTTACTTTTGACAATTAGACAACCATATTTTGACTTTTGCTTTTTAACCATATTTTGACTTTTACTTTTGACAATTAGACAACCATATTTTGACTTTTACTTTTGACAATTAAACAACCATATTTTGACTTTTACTTTTGACAATTAGACAACCATATTTTGACTTTTACTTTTGACAATTAAACAACCATATTTTGACTTTTACTTTTGACAATTAAACAACCATATTTTGACTTTTACTTTTGACAATTAGACAACCATATTTTGACTTTTACTTTTGACAATTAGACAACCATATTTTGACTTTTACTTTTGACAATTAAACAACCATATTTTGACTTTTACTTTTGACAATTAGACAACCATATTTTGACTTTTGCTTTTTAACCATATTTTGACTTTTACTTTTGACAATTAAACAACCATATTTTGACTTTTACTTTTGACAATTAAACAACCATATTTTGACTTTTACTTTTGACAATTAAACAACCATATTTTGACTTTTACTTTTGACAATTAAACAACCATATTTTGACTTTTACTTTTGACAATTAAACAACCATATTTTGACTTTTACTTTTGACAATTAGACAACCATATTTTGACTTTTACTTTTGACAATTAGACAACCATATTTTGACTTTTACTTTTGACAATTAAACAACCATATTTTGACTTTTACTTTTGACAATTAGACAACCATATTTTGACTTTTACTTTTGACAATTAGACAACCATATTTTGACTTTTACTTTTGACAATTAAACAACCATATTTTGACTTTTACTTTTGACAATTAGACAACCATATTTTGACTTTTACTTTTGACAATTAGACAACCATATTTTGACTTTTACTTTTGACAATTAGACAACCATATTTTGACTTTTACTTTTGACAATTAGACAACCATATTTTGACTTTTACTTTTGACAATTAGACAACCATATTTTGACTTTTACTTTTGACAATTAGACAACCATATTTTGACTTTTACTTTTGACAATTAGACAACCATATTTTGACTTTTACTTTTGACAATTAGACAACTATATTTTGACTTTTACTTTTGACAATAAACAACTATATTTTGACTTTTACTTTTGACAATTAGACAACCATATTTTGACTTTTACTTTTGACAATTAGACAACCATATTTTGACTTTTACTTTTGACAATTAGACAACCATATTTTGACTTTTACTTTTGACAATTAAACAACCATATTTTGACTTTTACTTTTGACAATTAGACAACCATATTTTGACTTTTACTTTTGACAATTAGACAACCATATTTTGACTTTTACTTTTGACAATTAAACAACCATATTTTGACTTTTACTTTTGACAATTAGACAACCATATTTTGACTTTTACTTTTGACAATTAGACAACCATATTTTGACTTTTACTTTTGACAATTAGACAACCATATTTTGACTTTTACTTTTGACAATTAGACAACCATATTTTGACTTTTACTTTTGACAATTAGACAACCATATTTTGACTTTTACTTTTGACAATTAACAACCATATTTTGACTTTTACTTTTGACAATTAACAACCATATTTTGACTTTTGCTTTTGACAATTAAACAACCATATTTTGACTTTTGCTTTTGACAATTAGACAACTATATTTTGACTTTTGCTTTTGACAATTAAACAACATATTTTGACTTTTGCTTTTGACAATTAAACAACCATATTTTGACTTTTGCTTTTTAACCATATTTTGACTTTTACTTTTGACAATTAAACAACCATATTTTGACTTTTACTTTTGACAATTAGACAACCATATTTTGACTTTTGCTTTTGACAATTAAACAACCATATTTTGACTTTTACTTTTGACAATTAGACAACCATATTTTGACTTTTACTTTTGACAATTAAACAACCATATTTTGACTTTTACTTTTGACAATTAAACAACCATATTTTGACTTTTGCTTTTGACAATTAGACAACCATATTTTGACTTTTGCTTTTGACAATTAGACAACCATATTTTGACTTTTGCTTTTGACAATTAAACAACCATATTTTGACTTTTACTTTTGACAATTAGACAACCATATTTTGACTTTTGCTTTTGACAATTAGACAACTATATTTTGACTTTTACTTTTGACAATTAGACAACCATATTTTGACTTTTGCTTTTGACAATTAGACAACCATATTTTGACTTTTGCTTTTGACAATTAGACAACCATATTTTGACTTTTGCTTTTTAACCATATTTTGACTTTTACTTTTGACAATTAGACAACTATATTTTGACTTTTGTTTTTGGCAATTAGACAACTATATTTTGACTTTTACTTTTGACAATTAGACAACCATATTTTGACTTTTGTTTTTGGCAATTAGACAACCATATTTTGACTTTTGCTTTTTAACCATATTTTGACTTTTACTTTTGACAATTAGAAAACTATATTTTGACTTTTTCTTTTGACAATTAGACAACCATATTTTGACTTTTGCTTTTTTAACCATATTTTGACTTTTACTTTTGACAATTAGACAACCATATTTTGACTTTTACTTTTGACAATTAAACAACCATATTTTGACTTTTACTTTTGACAATTAGACAACCATATTTTGACTTTTGCTTTTTAACCATATTTTGACTTTTCCTTTTGACAATTAAACAACCATATTTTGACTTTTACTTTTGACAATTAGACAACTATATTTTGACTTTTGCTTTTGACAATTAAACAACCATATTTTGACTTTTGCTTTTTAACCATATTTTGACTTTTCCTTTTGACAATTAAACAACCATATTTTGACTTTTACTTTTGGCAATTAGACAACTATATTTTGACTTTTACTTTTGACAATTAGACAACTATATTTTGACTTTTGCTTTTGACAATTAAACAACCATATTTTGACTTTTACTTTTGACAATTAGACAACCATATTTTGACTTTTGTTTTTGGCAATTAGACAACCATATTTTGACTTTTGCTTTTGACAATTAGACAACCATATTTTGACTTTTGCTTTTGACAATTAGACAACTATATTTTGACTTTTACTTTTGACAATTAGACAACTATATTTTGACTTTTACTTTTGACAATTAAACAACCATATTTTGACTTTTACTTTTGACAATTAGACAACTATATTTTGACTTTTGCTTTTAAACCATATTTTGACTTTTCCTTTTGACAATTAAACAACCATATTTTGACTTTTACTTTTGACAATTAGACAACCATATTTTGACTTTTGCTTTTGACAATTAAACAACCATATTTTGACTTTTGCTTTTTAACCATATTTTGACTTTTCCTTTTGACAATTAAACAACCATATTTTGACTTTTACTTTTGACAATTAGACAACTATATTTTGACTTTTACTTTTGACAATTAGACAACCATATTTTGACTTTTGCTTTTGACAATTAAACAACCATATTTTGACTTTTACTTTTGACAATTAGACAACCATATTTTGACTTTTGTTTTTGGCAATTAGACAACCATATTTTGACTTTTGCTTTTGACAATTAAACAACCATATTTTGACTTTTACTTTTGACAATTAAACAACCATATTTTGACTTTTACTTTTGACAATTAGACAACTATATTTTGACTTTTACTTTTGACAATTAGACCACTATATTTTGACTTTTACTTTTGACAATTAGACAACTATATTTTGACTTTTACTTTTGACAATTAGACAACCATATTTTGACTTTTACTTTTGACAATTAGACAACCATATTTTGACTTTTACTTTTGACAATTAGACAACCATATTTTGACTTTTGTTTTTGACAATTAGACAACTATATTTTGACTTTTACTTTTGACAATTAGACAACCATATTTTGACTTTTGTTTTTGACAATTAGACAACCATATTTTGACTTTTGCTTTTGACAATTAGACAACCATATTTTGACTTTTGCTTTTGACAATTAGACAACCATATTTTGACTTTTGCTTTTGACAATTAGACAACCATATTTTGACTTTTGCTTTTGGCAATTAGACAACCATATTTTGACTTTTACTTTTGACAATTAGACAACCATATTTTGACTTTTACTTTTGACAATTAGACAACCATATTTTGACTTTTACTTTTGACAATTAGACAACCATATTTTGACTTTTACTTTTGACAATTAAACAACCATATTTTGACTTTTACTTTTGACAATTAGACAACCATATTTTGACTTTTACTTTTGACAATTAAACAACCATATTTTGACTTTTACTTTTGACAATTAGACAACCATATTTTGACTTTTGCTTTTTAACCATATTTTGACTTTTACTTTTGACAATTAAACAACCATATTTTGACTTTTACTTTTGACAATTAAACAACCATATTTTGACTTTTACTTTTGACAATTAAACAACCATATTTTGACTTTTACTTTTGACAATTAAACAACCATATTTTGACTTTTACTTTTGACAATTAAACAACCATATTTTGACTTTTACTTTTGACAATTAGACAACCATATTTTGACTTTTACTTTTGACAATTAGACAACCATATTTTGACTTTTACTTTTGACAATTAAACAACCATATTTTGACTTTTACTTTTGACAATTAGACAACCATATTTTGACTTTTGCTTTTTAACCATATTTTGACTTTTACTTTTGACAATTAGACAACCATATTTTGACTTTTACTTTTGACAATTAAACAACCATATTTTGACTTTTACTTTTGACAATTAAACAACCATATTTTGACTTTTACTTTTGACAATTAAACAACCATATTTTGACTTTTACTTTTGACAATTAAACAACCATATTTTGACTTTTACTTTTGACAATTAGACAACCATATTTTGACTTTTACTTTTGACAATTAGACAACCATATTTTGACTTTTACTTTTGACAATTAAACAACCATATTTTGACTTTTACTTTTGACAATTAGACAACCATATTTTGACTTTTACTTTTGACAATTAGACAACCATATTTTGACTTTTACTTTTGACAATTAAACAAACATATTTTGACTTTTACTTTTGACAATTAGACAACCATATTTTGACTTTTACTTTTGACAATTAGACAACCATATTTTGACTTTTACTTTTGACAATTAGACAACCATATTTTGACTTTTACTTTTGACAATTAAACAACCATATTTTGACTTTTACTTTTGACAATTAGACAACCATATTTTGACTTTTACTTTTGACATTTAGACAACCATATTTTGACTTTTACTTTTGACAATTAGACAACTATATTTTGACTTTTACTTTTGACAATTAGACAACTATATTTTGACTTTTACTTTTGACAATTAAACAACTATATTTTGACTTTTACTTTTGACAATTAGACAACCATATTTTGACTTTTACTTTTGACAATTAGACAACCATATTTTGACTTTTACTTTTGACAATTAGACAACCATATTTTGACTTTTACTTTTGACAATTAAACAACCATATTTTGACTTTTACTTTTGACAATTAGACAACCATATTTTGACTTTTACTTTTGACAATTAGACAACCATATTTTGACTTTTACTTTTGACAATTAGACAACCATATTTTGACTTTTACTTTTGACAATTAGACAACCATATTTTGACTTTTACTTTTGACAATTAGACAACCATATTTTGACTTTTACTTTTGACAATTAAACAACCATATTTTGACTTTTACTTTTGACAATTAGACAACCATATTTTGACTTTTACTTTTGACAATTAAACAACCATATTTTGACTTTTACTTTTGACAATTAAACAACCATATTTTGACTTTTACTTTTGACAATTAAACAACCATATTTTGACTTTTGCTTTTGACAATTAAACAACCATATTTTGACTTTTGCTTTTGACAATTAAACAACTATATTTTGACTTTTGCTTTTGACAATTAAACAACTATATTTTGACTTTTGCTTTTGACAATTAAACAACCATATTTTGACTTTTGCTTTTTAACCATATTTTGACTTTTCCTTTTGACAATTAAACAACCATATTTTGACTTTTACTTTTGGCAATTAGACAACTATATTTTGACTTTTGCTTTTGACAATTAAACAACCATATTTTGACTTTTACTTTTGACAATTAGACAACCATATTTTGACTTTTGTTTTTGGCAATTAGACAACCATATTTTGACTTTTGCTTTTGACAATTAAACAACCATATTTTGACTTTTGCTTTTGACAATTAAACAACCATATTTTGACTTTTGCTTTTGACAATTAAACAACCATATTTTGACTTTTGCTTTTAACAATTAAACAACCATATTTTGACTTTTCCTTTTGACAATTAAACAACCATATTTTGACTTTTGCTTTTGGCAATTAGACAAACATATTTTGACTTTTGCTTTTGACAATTAAACAACCATATTTTGACTTTTGCTTTTGACAATTAAACAACCATATTTTGACTTTTGCTTTTGACAATTAGACAACCATATTTTGACTTTTGCTTTTGACAATTAAACAACCATATTTTGACTTTTACTTTTGACAATTAGACAACCATATTTTGACTTTTGCTTTTGACAATTAGACAACTATATTTTGACTTTTACTTTTGACAATTAGACAACCATATTTTGACTTTTGCTTTTGAAAATTAGACAACCATATTTTGACTTTTGCTTTTGACAATTAGACAACCATATTTTGATTTTGCTTTTTAACCATATTTTGACTTTTACTTTTGACAATTAGACAACCATATTTTGACTTTTACTTTTGACAATTAGACAACTATATTTTGACTTTTGTTTTTGGCAATTAGACAACTATATTTTGACTTTTACTTTTGACAATTAGACAACCATATTTTGACTTTTGTTTTTGGCAATTAGACAACCATATTTTGACTTTTGCTTTTTAACCATATTTTGACTTTTACTTTTGACAATTAGACAACTATATTTTGACTTTTTCTTTTGACAATTAGACAACCATATTTTGACTTTTGCTTTTTAACCATATTTTGACTTTTACTTTTGACAATTAGACAACCATATTTTGACTTTTACTTTTGACAATTAAACAACCATTTTTGACTTTTACTTTTGACAATTAGACAACTATATTTTGACTTTTGCTTTTTAACCATATTTTGACTTTTCCTTTTGACAATTAAACAACCATATTTTGACTTTTACTTTTGACAATTAGACAACCATATTTTGACTTTTGCTTTTTAACCATATTTTGACTTTTCCTTTTGACAATTAAACAACCATATTTTGACTTTTACTTTTGGCAATTAGACAACTATATTTTGACTTTTGTTTTTGACAATTAGACAACTATATTTTGACTTTTGCTTTTGACAATTAAACAACCATATTTTGACTTTTACTTTTGACAATTAGACAACCATATTTTGACTTTTGTTTTTGGCAATTAGACAACAATATTTTGACTTTTGCTTTTGACAATTAGACAACCATATTTTGACTTTTGCTTTTGACAATTAAACAACCATATTTTGACTTTTGCTTTTGACAATTAGATAACTATATTTTGACTTTTACTTTTGACAATTAGACAACTATATTTTGACTTTTACTTTTGACAATTAAACAACCATATTTTGACTTTTCCTTTGACAATTAGACAACTATATTTTGACTTTTGCTTTTTAACCATATTTTGACTTTTCCTTTTGACAATTAGACAACCATATTTTGACTTTTACTTTTGACAATTAAACAACCATATTTTGACTTTTACTTTTGACAATTAAACAACCATATTTTGACTTTTACTTTTGACAATTAGACAACCATATTTTGACTTTTACTTTTGACAATTAGACAACCATATTTTGACTTTTACTTTTGACAATTAAACAACCATATTTTGACTTTTACTTTTGACAATTAGACAACTATATTTTGACTTTTACTTTTGACAATTAGACAACCATATTTTGACTTTTACTTTTGACAATTAGACACCATATTTTGACTTTTACTTTTGACAATTAGACAACTATATTTTGACTTTTACTTTTGACAATTAAACAACTATATTTTGACTTTTACTTTTGACAATTAGACAACTATATTTTGACTTTTACTTTTGACAATTAGACAACCATATTTTGACTTTTACTTTTGACAATTAGACAACTATATTTTGACTTTTACTTTTGACAATTAGACAACTATATTTTGACTTTTACTTTTGACAATTAGACAACCATATTTTGACTTTTACTTTTGACAATTAGACAACCATATTTTGACTTTTGTTTTTGGCAATTAGACAACTATATTTTGACTTTTACTTTTGACAATTAGACAACCATATTTTGACTTTTGTTTTTGGCAATTAGACAACCATATTTTGACTTTTGCTTTTGACAATTAAACAACCATATTTTGACTTTTGCTTTTGACAATTAGATAACCATATTTTGACTTTTACTTTTGACAATTAGACAACTATATTTTGACTTTTACTTTTGACAATTAACAACCATATTTTGACTTTTCCTTTGACAATTAGACAACTATATTTTGACTTTTGCTTTTTAACCATATTTTGACTTTTCCTTTTGACAATTAGACAACCATATTTTGACTTTTACTTTTGACAATTAAACAACCATATTTTGACTTTTACTTTTGACAATTAAACAACCATATTTTGACTTTTACTTTTGACAATTAGACAACCATATTTTGACTTTTACTTTTGACAATTAGACAACCATATTTTGACTTTTACTTTTGACAATTAAACAACCATATTTTGACTTTTACTTTTGACAATTAGACAACTATATTTTGACTTTTACTTTTGACAATTAGACAACCATATTTTGACTTTTACTTTTGACAATTAGACACCCATATTTTGACTTTTACTTTTGACAATTAGACAACTATATTTTGACTTTTACTTTTGACAATTAAACAACTATATTTTGACTTTTACTTTTGACAATTAGACAACTATATTTTGACTTTTACTTTTGACAATTAGACAACCATATTTTGACTTTTACTTTTGACAATTAGACAACTATATTTTGACTTTTACTTTTGACAATTAGACAACTATATTTTGACTTTTACTTTTGACAATTAGACAACCATATTTTGACTTTTACTTTTGACAATTAGACAACCATATTTTGACTTGTTTTTGACAATTAGACAACCATATTTTGACTTTTACTTTTGACAATTAGACAACCATATTTTGACTTTTGTTTTTGACAATTAGACAACCATATTTTGACTTTTGCTTTTGGCAATTAGACAACCATATTTTGACTTTTACTTTTGACAATTAGACAACCATATTTTGACTTTTGTTTTGACAATTAGACAACCATATTTTGACTTTTACTTTTGACAATTAGACAACCATATTTTGACTTTTACTTTTGACAATTAGACAACTATATTTTGACTTTTGCTTTTGACAATTAGACAACCATATTTTGACTTTTACTTTTGACAATTAGACAACCATATTTTGACTTTTGCTTTTGACAATTAGACAACCATATTTTGACTTTTGCTTTTGACAATTAGACAACCATATTTTGACTTTTGTTTTTGGCAATTAGACAACCATATTTTGACTTTTACTTTTGACAATTAGACAACCATATTTTGACTTTTACTTTTGACAATTAGACAACTATATTTTGACTTTTGCTTTTGACAATTAAACAACCATATTTTGACTTTTACTTTTGACAATTAGACAACCATATTTTGACTTTTACTTTTGACAATTAGACAACCATATTTTGACTTTTACTTTTGACAATTAGACAACTATATTTTGACTTTTGCTTTTGACAATTAAACAACCATATTTTGACTTTTCCTTTTGACAATTAGACAACCATATTTTGACTTTTACTTTTGACAATTAAACAACCATATTTTGACTTTTACTTTTGACAATTAGACAACCATATTTTGACTTTTGCTTTTTAACCATATTTTGACTTTTACTTTTGACAATTAAACAACCATATTTTGACTTTTACTTTTGACAATTAAACAACCATATTTTGACTTTTACTTTTGACAATTAAACAACCATATTTTGACTTTTACTTTTGACAATTAAACAACCATATTTTGACTTTTACTTTTGACAATTAAACAACCATATTTTGACTTTTACTTTTGACAATTAGACAACCATATTTTGACTTTTACTTTTGACAATTAGACAACCATATTTTGACTTTTGTTTTTGGCAATTAGACAACTATATTTTGACTTTTACTTTTGACAATTAGACAACCATATTTTGACTTTTGTTTTTGGCAATTAGACAACCATATTTTGACTTTTGCTTTTGGCAATTAGACAACCATATTTTGACTTTTACTTTTGACAATTAGACAACCATATTTTGACTTTTGTTTTTGACAATTAGACAACCATATTTTGACTTTTACTTTTGACAATTAGACAACCATATTTTGACTTTCACTTTTGACAATTAGACAACATATTTTGACTTTTACTTTTGACAATTAGACAACCATATTTTGACTTTTACTTTTGACAATTAGACAACCATATTTTGACTTTTGCTTTTGACAATTAGACAACCATATTTTGACTTTTGCTTTTGACAATTAGACAACCATATTTTGACTTTTGTTTTTGACAATTAAACAACCATATTTTGACTTTTACTTTTGACAATTAAACAACCATATTTTGACTTTTACTTTTGACAATTAAACAACCATATTTTGACTTTTGCTTTTGACAATTAAACAACCATATTTTGACTTTTGCTTTTGACAATTAAACAACTATATTTTGACTTTTGCTTTTGACAATTAAACAACTATATTTTGACTTTTGCTTTTGACAATTAAACAACCATATTTTGACTTTTGCTTTTTAACCATATTTTGACTTTTCCTTTTGACAATTAAACAACCATATTTTGACTTTTACTTTTGGCAATTAGACAACTATATTTTGACTTTTGCTTTTGACAATTAAACAACCATATTTTGACTTTTACTTTTGACAATTAGACAACCATATTTTGACTTTTGTTTTTGGCAATTAGACAACCATATTTTGACTTTTGCTTTTGACAATTAAACAACCATATTTTGACTTTTGCTTTTGACAATTAAACAACCATATTTTGACATTTTGCTTTTGACAATTAAACAACCATATTTTAACTTTTGCTTTTAACAATTAAACAACCATATTTTGACTTTTCCTTTTGACAATTAAACAACCATATTTTGACTTTTGCTTTTGGCAATTAGACAAACATATTTTGACTTTTGCTTTTGACAATTAAACAACCATATTTTGACTTTTGCTTTTGACAATTAAACAACCATATTTTGACTTTTGCTTTTGACAATTAGACAACCATATTTTGACTTTTGCTTTTGACAATTAAACAACCATATTTTGACTTTTACTTTTGACAATTAGACAACCATATTTTGACTTTTGCTTTTGACAATTAGACAACTATATTTTGACTTTTACTTTTGACAATTAGACAACCATATTTTGACTTTTGCTTTTGAAATTAGACAACCATATTTTGACTTTTGCTTTTGACAATTAGACAACCATATTTTGAATTTTGCTTTTTAACCATATTTTGACTTTTACTTTTGACAATTAGACAACCATATTTTGACTTTTACTTTTGACAATTAGACAACTATATTTTGACTTTTGTTTTGGCAATTAGACAACTATATTTTGACTTTTACTTTTGACAATTAGACAACCATATTTTGACTTTTGTTTTGGCAATTAGACAACCATATTTTGACTTTTGCTTTTTAACCATATTTTGACTTTTACTTTTGACAATTAGACAACTATATTTTGACTTTTTCTTTTGACAATTAGACAACCATATTTTGACTTTTGCTTTTTAACCATATTTTGACTTTTACTTTTGACAATTAGACAACCATATTTTGACTTTTACTTTTGACAATTAAACAACCATTTTTTGACTTTTACTTTTGACAATTAGACAACTATATTTTGACTTTTGCTTTTTAACCATATTTTGACTTTTCCTTTTGACAATTAAACAACCATATTTTGACTTTTACTTTTGACAATTAGACAACCATATTTTGACTTTTGCTTTTTAACCATATTTTGACTTTTCCTTTGACAATTAAACAACCATATTTTGACTTTTACTTTTGGCAATTAGACAACTATATTTTGACTTTTACTTTTGACAATTAGACAACTATATTTTGACTTTTGCTTTTGACAATTAAACAACCATATTTTGACTTTTACTTTTGACAATTAGACAACCATATTTTGACTTTTGTTTTTGGCAATTAGACAACATATTTTGACTTTTGCTTTTGACAATTAGACAACCATATTTTGACTTTTGCTTTTGACAATTAAACAACCATATTTTGACTTTTGCTTTTGACAATTAGATAACTATATTTTGACTTTTACTTTTGACAATTAGACAACTATATTTTGACTTTTACTTTTGACAATTAAACAACCATATTTTGACTTTTCCTTTGACAATTAGACAACTATATTTTGACTTTTGCTTTTTAACCATATTTTGACTTTTCCTTTTGACAATTAGACAACCATATTTTGACTTTTACTTTTGACAATTAAACAACCATATTTTGACTTTTACTTTTGACAATTAAACAACCATATTTTGACTTTTACTTTTGACAATTAGACAACCATATTTTGACTTTTACTTTTGACAATTAGACAACCATATTTTGACTTTTACTTTTGACAATTAAACAACCATATTTTGACTTTTACTTTTGACAATTAGACAACTATATTTTGACTTTTACTTTTGACAATTAGACAACCATATTTTGACTTTTACTTTTGGCAATTAGACAACCATATTTTGACTTTTGCTTTTGACAATTAAACAACCATATTTTGACTTTTCCTTTTGACAATTAGACAACCTTATTTTGACTTTTACTTTTGACAATTAAACAACCATATTTTGACTTTTACTTTTGACAATTAGACAACCATATTTTGACTTTTGCTTTTTAACCATATTTTGACTTTTACTTTTGACAATTAAACAACCATATTTTGACTTTTACTTTTGACAATTAAACAACCATATTTTGACTTTTACTTTTGACAATTAAACAACCATATTTTGACTTTTACTTTTGACAATTAAACAACCATATTTTGACTTTTACTTTTGACAATTAAACAACCATATTTTGACTTTTACTTTTGACAATTAAACAACCATATTTTGACTTTTACTTTTGACAATTAGACAACCATATTTTGACTTTTACTTTTGACAATTAGACAACCATATTTTGACTTTTACTTTTGACAATTAGACAACCATATTTTGACTTTTGTTTTTGGCAATTAGACAACTATATTTTGACTTTTACTTTTGACAATTAGACAACCATATTTTGACTTTTGTTTTTGGCAATTAGACAACCATATTTTGACTTTTGCTTTTGACAATTAGACAACCATATTTTGACTTTTACTTTTGACAATTAGACAACCATATTTTGACTTTTGTTTTTGGCAATTAGACAACCATATTTTGACTTTTACTTTTGACAATTAGACAACCATATTTTGACTTTCACTTTTGACAATTAGACAACTATATTTTGACTTTTGCTTTTGACAATTAGACAACCATATTTTGACTTTTACTTTTGACAATTAGACAACCATATTTTGACTTTTGCTTTTGACAATTAGACAACCATATTTTGACTTTTGCTTTTGACAATTAGACAACCATATTTTGACTTTTGTTTTTGACAATTAAACAACCATATTTTGACTTTTACTTTTGACAATTAAACAACCATATTTTGACTTTTACTTTTGACAATTAAACAACCATATTTTGACTTTTGCTTTTGACAATTAAACAACCATATTTTGACTTTTGCTTTTGACAATTAAACAACTATATTTTGACTTTTGCTTTTGACAATTAAACAACTATATTTTGACTTTTGCTTTTGACAATTAAACAACCATATTTTGACTTTTGCTTTTTAACCATATTTTGACTTTTCCTTTTGACAATTAAACAACCATATTTTGACTTTTACTTTTGGCAATTAGACAACTATATTTTGACTTTTGCTTTTGACAATTAAACAACCATATTTTGACTTTTACTTTTGACAATTAGACAACCATATTTTGACTTTTGTTTTTGGCAATTAGACAACCATATTTTGACTTTTGCTTTTGACAATTAAACAACCATATTTTGACTTTTGCTTTTGACAATTAAACAACCATATTTTGACATTTTGCTTTTGACAATTAAACAACCATATTTTAACTTTTGCTTTTAACAATTAAACAACCATATTTTGACTTTTCCTTTTGACAATTAAACAACCATATTTTGACTTTTGCTTTTGGCAATTAGACAAACATATTTTGACTTTTGCTTTTGACAATTAAACAACCATATTTTGACTTTTGCTTTTGACAATTAAACAACCATATTTTGACTTTTGCTTTTGACAATTAGACAACCATATTTTGACTTTTGCTTTTGACAATTAAACAACCATATTTTGACTTTTACTTTTGACAATTAGACAACCATATTTTGACTTTTGCTTTTGACAATTAGACAACTATATTTTGACTTTTACTTTTGACAATTAGACAACCATATTTTGACTTTTGCTTTTGAAAATTAGACAACCATATTTTGACTTTTGCTTTTGACAATTAGACAACCATATTTTGAATTTTGCTTTTTAACCATATTTTGACTTTTACTTTTGACAATTAGACAACCATATTTTGACTTTTACTTTTGACAATTAGACAACTATATTTTGACTTTTGTTTTTGGCAATTAGACAACTATATTTTGACTTTTACTTTTGACAATTAGACAACCATATTTTGACTTTTGTTTTTGGCAATCAGACAACCATATTTTGACTTTTGCTTTTTAACCATATTTTGACTTTTACTTTTGACAATTAGACAACTATATTTTGACTTTTTCTTTTGACAATTAGACAACCATATTTTGACTTTTGCTTTTTAACCATATTTTGACTTTTACTTTTGACAATTAGACAACCATATTTTGACTTTTACTTTTGACAATTAACAACCATTTTTTGACTTTTACTTTTGACAATTAGACAACTATATTTTGACTTTTGCTTTTTAACCATATTTTGACTTTTCCTTTTGACAATTAAACAACCATATTTTGACTTTTACTTTTGACAATTAGACAACCATATTTTGACTTTTGCTTTTTAACCATATTTTGACTTTTCCATTTGACAATTAAACAACCATATTTTGACTTTTACTTTTGGCAATTAGACAACTATATTTTGACTTTTACTTTTGACAATTAGACAACTATATTTTGACTTTTGCTTTTGACAATTAAACAACCATATTTTGACTTTTACTTTTGACAATTAGACAACCATATTTTGACTTTTGTTTTTGGCAATTAGACAACAATATTTTGACTTTTGCTTTTGACAATTAGACAACCATATTTTGACTTTTGCTTTTGACAATTAAACAACCATATTTTGACTTTTGCTTTTGACAATTAGATAACTATATTTTGACTTTTACTTTTGACAATTAGACAACTATATTTTGACTTTTACTTTTGACAATTAAACAACCATATTTTGACTTTTCCTTTGACAATTAGACAACTATATTTTGACTTTTGCTTTTTAACCATATTTTGACTTTTCCTTTTGACAATTAGACAACCATATTTTGACTTTTACTTTTGACAATTAAACAACCATATTTTGACTTTTACTTTTGACAATTAAACAACCATATTTTGACTTTTACTTTTGACAATTAGACAACCATATTTTGACTTTTACTTTTGACAATTAGACAACCATATTTTGACTTTTACTTTTGACAATTAAACAACCATATTTTGACTTTTACTTTTGACAATTAGACAACTATATTTTGACTTTTACTTTTGACAATTAGACAACCATATTTTGACTTTTACTTTTGACAATTAGACACCCATATTTTGACTTTTACTTTTGACAATTAGACAACTATATTTTGACTTTTACTTTTGACAATTAAACAACTATATTTTGACTTTTACTTTTGACAATTAGACAACTATATTTTGACTTTTACTTTTGACAATTAGACAACCATATTTTGACTTTTACTTTTGACAATTAGACAACTATATTTTGACTTTTACTTTTGACAATTAGACAACTATATTTTGACTTTTACTTTTGACAATTAGACAACCATATTTTGACTTTTACTTTTGACAATTAGACAACCATATTTTGACTTTTGTTTTTGGCAATTAGACAACTATATTTTGACTTTTACTTTTGACAATTAGACAACCATATTTTGACTTTTGTTTTTGGCAATTAGACAACCATATTTTGACTTTTGCTTTTGGCAATTAGACAACCATATTTTGACTTTTACTTTTGACAATTAGACAACCATATTTTGACTTTTGTTTTTGGCAATTAGACAACCATATTTTGACTTTTACTTTTGACAATTAGACAACCATATTTTGACTTTTACTTTTGACAATTAGACAACTATATTTTGACTTTTGCTTTTGACAATTAGACAACCATATTTTGACTTTTACTTTGACAATTAGACAACCATATTTTGACTTTTGCTTTTGACAATTAGACAACCATATTTTGACTTTTGCTTTTGACAATTAGACAACCATATTTTGACTTTTGTTTTGACAATTATTTTGACTTTTGTTTTTGGCAATTAGACAACCATATTTTGACTTTTACTTTTGACAATTAGACAACCATATTTTGACTTTTACTTTTGACAATTAGACAACTATATTTTGACTTTTGCTTTTGACAATTAAACAACCATATTTTGACTTTTACTTTTGACAATTAGACAACCATATTTTGACTTTTGCTTTTGTCAATTAGACAACCATATTTTGACTTTTGCTTTTGACAATTAGACAACCATATTTTGACTTTTGTTTTTGGCAATTAGACAACCATATTTTGACTTTTACTTTTGACAATTAGACAACCATATTTTGACTTTTACTTTTGACAATTAGACAACTATATTTTGACTTTTGCTTTTGACAATTAAACAACCATATTTTGACTTTTCCTTTTGACAATTAGACAACCTTATTTTGACTTTTACTTTTGACAATTAAACAACCATATTTTGACTTTTACTTTTGACAATTAGACAACCATATTTTGACTTTTGCTTTTTAACCATATTTTGACTTTTACTTTTGACAATTAAACAACCATATTTTGACTTTTACTTTTGACAATTAAACAACCATATTTTGACTTTTACTTTTGACAATTAAACAACCATATTTTGACTTTTACTTTTGACAATTAAACAACCATATTTTGACTTTTACTTTTGACAATTAAACAACCATATTTTGACTTTTACTTTTGACAATTAGACAACCATATTTTGACTTTTACTTTTGACAATTAGACAACCATATTTTGACTTTTGTTTTTGGCAATTAGACAACTATATTTTGACTTTTACTTTTGACAATTAGACAACCATATTTTGACTTTTGTTTTTGGCAATTAGACAACCATATTTTGACTTTTACTTTTGACAATTAGACAACCATATTTTGACTTTTGTTTTTGGCAATTAGACAACCATATTTTGACTTTTACTTTTGACAATTAGACAACCATATTTTGACTTTCACTTTTGACAATTAGACAACTATATTTTGACTTTTGCTTTTGACAATTAGACAACCATATTTTGACTTTTACTTTTGACAATTAGACAACCATATTTTGACTTTTGCTTTTGACAATTAGACAACCATATTTTGACTTTTGCTTTTGACAATTAGACAACCATATTTTGACTTTTGTTTTTGGCAATTAGACAACCATATTTTGACTTTTACTTTTGACAATTAGACAACCATATTTTGACTTTTACTTTTGACAATTAGACAACTATATTTTGACTTTTGCTTTTGACAATTAAACAACCATATTTTGACTTTTACTTTTGACAATTAGACAACCATATTTTGACTTTTGCTTTTGTCAATTAGACAACCATATTTTGACTTTTGCTTTTGACAATTAGACAACCATATTTTGACTTTTGTTTTTGGCAATTAGACAACCATATTTTGACTTTTACTTTTGACAATTAGACAACCATATTTTGACTTTTACTTTTGACAATTAGACAACTATATTTTGACTTTTGCTTTTGACAATTAAACAACCATATTTTGACTTTTCCTTTTGACAATTAGACAACCTTATTTTGACTTTTACTTTTGACAATTAAACAACCATATTTTGACTTTTACTTTTGACAATTAGACAACCATATTTTGACTTTTGCTTTTTAACCATATTTTGACTTTTACTTTTGACAATTAAACAACCATATTTTGACTTTTACTTTTGACAATTAAACAACCATATTTTGACTTTTACTTTTGACAATTAAACAACCATATTTTGACTTTTACTTTTGACAATTAAACAACCATATTTTGACTTTTACTTTTGACAATTAAACAACCATATTTTGACTTTTACTTTTGACAATTAGACAACCATATTTTGACTTTTACTTTTGACAATTAGACAACCATATTTTGACTTTTACTTTTGACAATTAAACAACCATATTTTGACTTTTACTTTTGACAATTAGACAACCATATTTTGACTTTTACTTTTGACAATTAGACAACCATATTTTGACTTTTGCTTTTGACAATTAGACAACTATATTTTGACTTTTACTTTTGACAATTAGACAACCATATTTTGACTTTTGCTTTTGAAAATTAGACAACCATATTTTGACTTTTGCTTTTGACAATTAGACAACCATATTTTGACTTTTGCTTTTTAACCATATTTTGACTTTTACTTTTGACAATTAGACAACTATATTTTGACTTTTGTTTTGGCAATTAGACAACTATATTTTGACTTTTACTTTTGACAATTAGACAACCATATTTTGACTTTTGTTTTTGGCAATTAGACAACCATATTTTGACTTTTGCTTTTTAACCATATTTTGACTTTTACTTTTGACAATTAGACAACTATATTTTGACTTTTTCTTTTGACAATTAGACAACCATATTTTGACTTTTGCTTTTTAAACCATATTTTGACTTTTACTTTTGACAATTAGACAACCATATTTTGACTTTTACTTTTGACAATTAAACAACCATATTTTGACTTTTACTTTTGACAATTAGACAACCATATTTTGACTTTTGCTTTTTAACCATATTTTGACTTTTCCTTTTGACAATTAAACAACCATATTTTGACTTTTACTTTTGACAATTAGACAACTATATTTTGACTTTTGCTTTTGATAATTAAACAACCATATTTTGACTTTTGCTTTTTAACCATATTTTGACTTTTCCTTTTGACAATTAAACAACCATATTTTGACTTTTACTTTTGGCAATTAGACAACTATATTTTGACTTTTACTTTTGACAATTAGACAACTATATTTTGACTTTTGCTTTTGACAATTAAACAACCATATTTTGACTTTTACTTTTGACAATTAGACAACCATATTTTGACTTTTTGTTTTTGGCAATTAGACAACAATATTTTGACTTTTGCTTTTGACAATTAGACAACCATATTTTGACTTTTGCTTTTGACAATTAAACAACCATATTTTGACTTTTGCTTTTGACAATTAGATAACTATATTTTGACTTTTACTTTTGACAATTAGACAACTATATTTTGACTTTTACTTTTGACAATTAAACAACCATATTTTGACTTTTACTTTTGACAATTAGACAACTATATTTTGACTTTTTGCTTTTTAACCATATTTTGACTTTTGCTTTTGACAATTAAACAACCATATTTTGACTTTTGCTTTTTAACCATATTTTGACTTTTCCTTTTGACAATTAAACAACCATATTTTGACTTTTACTTTTGGCAATTAGACAACTATATTTTGACTTTTGCTTTTGACAATTAAACAACCATATTTTGACTTTTACTTTTGACAATTAGACAACCATATTTTGACTTTTGTTTTTGGCAATTAGACAACCATATTTTGACTTTTGCTTTTGACAATTAAACAACCATATTTTGACTTTTGCTTTTGACAATTAAACAACCATATTTTGACTTTTACTTTTGACAATTAGACAACTATATTTTGACTTTTACTTTTGACAATTAGACAACTATATTTTGACTTTTACTTTTGACAATTAGACAACTATATTTTGACTTTTACTTTTGACAATTAGACAACTATATTTTGACTTTTACTTTTGACAATTAGACAACCATATTTTGACTTTTACTTTTGACAATTAGACAACCATATTTTGACTTTTCCTTTTGACAATTAGACAACCTTATTTTGACTTTTACTTTTGACAATTAAACAACCATATTTTGACTTTTACTTTTGACAATTAGACAACCATATTTTGACTTTTGCTTTTTAACCATATTTTGACTTTTACTTTTGACAATTAAACAACCATATTTTGACTTTTACTTTTGACAATTAAACAACCATATTTTGACTTTTACTTTTGACAATTAAACAACTATATTTTGACTTTTACTTTTGACAATTAAACAACCATATTTTGACTTTTACTTTTGACAATTAAACAACCATATTTTGACTTTTACTTTTGACAATTAGACAACCATATTTTGACTTTTACTTTTGACAATTAGACAACCATATTTTGACTTTTACTTTTGACAATTAAACAACCATATTTTGACTTTTACTTTTGACAATTAGACAACCATATTTTGACTTTTACTTTTGACAATTAGACAACCATATTTTGACTTTTGCTTTTGACAATTAGACAACTATATTTTGACTTTTACTTTTGACAATTAGACAACCATATTTTGACTTTTGCTTTTGAAAATTAGACAACCATATTTTGACTTTTGCTTTTGACAATTAGACAACCATATTTTGACTTTTGCTTTTTAACCATATTTTGACTTTTACTTTTGACAATTAGACAACTATATTTTGACTTTTGTTTTTGGCAATTAGACAACTATATTTTGACTTTTACTTTTGACAATTAGACAACCATATTTTGACTTTTGTTTTTGGCAATTAGACAACCATATTTTGACTTTTGCTTTTTAACCATATTTTGACTTTTACTTTTGACAATTAGACAACTATATTTTGACTTTTTCTTTTGACAATTAGACAACCATATTTTGACTTTTGCTTTTTAACCATATTTTGACTTTTACTTTTGACAATTAGACAACCATATTTTGACTTTTACTTTTGACAATTAAACAACCATATTTTGACTTTTACTTTTGACAATTAGACAACCATATTTGACTTTTGCTTTTAACCATATTTTGACTTTTCCTTTTGACAATTAAACAACCATATTTTGACTTTTACTTTTGACAATTAGACAACTATATTTTGACTTTTGCTTTTGATAATTAAACAACCATATTTTGACTTTTGCTTTTTAACCATATTTTGACTTTTCCTTTTGACAATTAAACAACCATATTTTGACTTTTACTTTTGGCAATTAGACAACTATATTTTGACTTTTACTTTTGACAATTAGACAACTATATTTTGACTTTTGCTTTTGACAATTAAACAACCATATTTTGACTTTTACTTTTGACAATTAGACAACCATATTTTGACTTTTTGTTTTTGGCAATTAGACAACAATATTTTGACTTTTGCTTTTGACAATTAGACAACCATATTTTGACTTTTGCTTTTGACAATTAAACAACCATATTTTGACTTTTGCTTTTGACAATTAGATAACTATATTTTGACTTTTACTTTTGACAATTAGACAACTATATTTTGACTTTTACTTTTGACAATTAAACAACCATATTTTGACTTTTACTTTTGACAATTAGACAACTATATTTTGACTTTTTGCTTTTTAACCATATTTTGACTTTTGCTTTTGACAATTAAACAACCATATTTTGACTTTTGCTTTTTAACCATATTTTGACTTTTCCTTTTGACAATTAAACAACCATATTTTGACTTTTACTTTTGGCAATTAGACAACTATATTTTGACTTTTGCTTTTGACAATTAAACAACCATATTTTGACTTTTACTTTTGACAATTAGACAACCATATTTTGACTTTAGTTTTTGGCAATTAGACAACCATATTTTGACTTTTGCTTTTGACAATTAAACAACCATATTTTGACTTTTGCTTTTGACAATTAAACAACCATATTTTGACTTTTACTTTTGACAATTAGACAACTATATTTTGACTTTTACTTTTGACAATTAGACAACTATATTTTGACTTTTACTTTTGACAATTAGACAACTATATTTTGACTTTTACTTTTGACAATTAGACAACTATATTTTGACTTTTACTTTTGACAATTAGACAACCATATTTTGACTTTTACTTTTGACAATTAGACAACCATATTTTGACTTTTGTTTTTGGCAATTAGACAACTATATTTTGACTTTTACTTTTGACAATTAGACAACCATATTTTGACTTTTGTTTTTGGCAATTAGACAACCATATTTTGACTTTTGCTTTTGGCAATTAAACAACCATATTTTGACTTTTGCTTTTGACAATTAGACAACCATATTTTGACTTTTGCTTTTGACAATTAGACAACCATATTTTGACTTTTACTTTTGACAATTCTTCTTTTTCTTCTTCTACCTTTTATCTCCCAGTTGAGCATAGGTCCTCAACAAACACTTTCCAAGTCGTTCTGTTTTTTGCAATTCTTTTAAGATCATTCCATGTCTTCCCCATCATCTTTTTTTGACAATTAGACAACCATATTTTGATTAATTTTTTGCCTTTGACAATTTGGCAAACATTATTTCAACATTTAATTTTGACTAATTTTGTGCCTCTAGCAAATAGACTATTAGACAACCCTCTTTTTGACAATTATCCTTATAATTTTGCTGTGTTCTGTACAGGCTACACACAAAGCTGTTGTGTTCCCATTTCCTACTTTCATTCTCATGTAATTATTTGTGTTACACACATGAACCATTCATAAAGGATTTCAGTTCAGCCTAGCTCTTCTGCTGTACCAGATCTAACAACACAAGGAGGTTGGGTAAAGTTAAAATACAGATTCACAGTCCTTCGTTATGTCTTTATTAACAAGACCCCCCAAAACATGAATGAATGCCAATGTAACAATGTTCACGTAAAAAATGTCAAACATGTGCATTAGAATACAAATATAAACACAGGCATTTAAGTAAATATACGGCCATGTATATTGTTCATCTCTGACTGATCAAACATGGAACTTCTGGTTAATGCTACAACTTTGAGTTAGCAAAATTTGAACACAAAATATAAATGTCACAATGTGCATCTGTCACGCAGCTAGGGCACACAGTCACAGAATAGCATCCGCAATAGTTCAGTCGTTAGTGAACTGGACTACAAAGGACAAGAGGTAGGGTTCGATCCCAACCGACAGCTTCCAGGTTCACCCAGCCTTTAATGGGTACTGGATTTTTTTCTGGGAAAGTAAAGCGGCACGGGCGTAATACCGACCACATTACCCCAAAAATCATGTGCTGAAGGTCTGTAAAATTGATGGTCACTAAGACCATATTCCCTATACGCCACTTGGCGTGACGGGGGCTCTTTACTTACTTTACGACAGTCACAGAATTGGAGGTAATGAGAATATCTTACAGTCCAGGTAGGAGACAGTCACAGAATTGGAGGTAATGAGAATATCTTACAGTCCAGGTAGGAGACAGTCACAGAATTGGAGGTAATGAGAATATCTTACAGTCCAGGTAGGAAACAGTCAAAGAATTGGAGATAATGAGAATATCTTACAGTCCAGGTAGGAGACAGTCACAGAATTGGAGGTAATGAGAATATCTTACAGTCCAGGTAGGAGACAGTCACAGAATTGGAGGTAATGAGAATATCTTACAGTCCAGGTAGGAGACAGTCACAGAATTGGAGGTAATGAGAACATCTTACAGTCCAGGTAGGAGACAGTCACAGAATTGGAGGTAATGAGAACATCTTACAGTCCAGGTAGGAAACAGTCATAGAATTGGAGGTAATGAGAACATCTTACAGTCCAGGTAGGAAACAGTCATAGAATTGGAGGTAATGAGAACATCTTACAGTCCAGGTAGGAAACATTCACAGAATTGGAAGTATTTGAAAATCAAATTATCTGGCAGCAGACAGAGAAATGAAGCATTTGAAAATCAAGTGATCTGGCAATTGTTGTTATACATCTAGGGAGCTATGAGCTGAGGCCCTTTGGCCCAATGCCATGTAATATCTGCAAATATTTCTGGGTTCCCATGTAGTTCTGTACAAGGTGTTCCATTTATCATGTCTTAGAGGAAGTAGAGTTGCTGTGATATCGGTGAGCTTTGGATAGTCCAACAGGTGATGTTCTACTGCTTCATGAGGGTGTTCATAGAGTACAGATGCTGGAGTTTGGTTTCGTTAATTTCTATTGATGTGGTTGTTCAGAGGTACATGACCGGTTTTTCAGTCTAAAGATGGTGGTTTATACATACACACACATACATATCCACTTATATCAGGGGTGACATAAAAACTCAAGACTCGAACACCACTTGTCGACTGCTCATGACTGGTGACCTTTATTCTCTGGTGCTATATATGAGCCCTCCACCCACCCCCATCAGACCTCAGTAGTGGGATAATGCATTAAAGATATTTTTTGTTTCATTGGCTAATATTTTTATGTTCCCGTGTGTTACCAGGGCCTCATTATGTGGGAAGTAAAGAATAGTGACACTGTGACCTTCCAGGCATGTCATAAGAGGCGACTAAGGAGGTTGATCGATGGCTTGACAAGCTGTCATTGTAAAAAGCATTGTTATGGAAACAGAACCATAGATTTTAGAAGCAGTGATCTCTGCAATATGTGCCATTTTGGCACGCAAGATTTCTGTTTTTGAGATTGTAGTTCTGCCCTATGTGCCGTCTTCGGTTTGAAAGGACAATAGATAGATAGAATATTTTTATGTGCATGTTTTCATATGTGTTGGTGTGTATAGTATGTGTGTATATATACAATCTGTTTGTACCCTCCTTCACTTTTTGTTTGTGAATACTGTTTCCCAATTTTTTTTCTTTTTCGAGATGTACAGGTCCATCTGGACCTCTGATAGGATTTGTGCTGATTTTATTGTGACCTTTGGCCAGTCAGTTCTGTCTGTCAATCTTTGTTCAAGAGTGACCATGCTGGATGAACAAGTGGAGAGGTGTTTTATTTTAATGAATATTTCTAGTTTATATTTCTTTTGACTGTTTTTGTATTATTGTTTCCATGCTAAAGGCCTATATTTCTTTTGACTGTTTTTGTATTATTGTTTCCATGCTAAAGGCCTATGACCACAATTATGAGTCTAGTGTCATCTTTTATCTTCATAAATCTGGAGCCAATTCATTTTTATGAAATTTTAACTCACCCTATGATAAGTTTTACAGCAACATAGTACAGATATACCCCAATTTATGATCGTTCAAGTTACAATATGAGTGTGCACGATGGGAATGCATGTATTGAGAGGAAATATTATGTCATTTGTTTGATTCCCGCTGGGAGCAGTGTGAATTGTACTCGTGGCTGGAAAAAAATAAAAAAAACCCACGGTCGACCCAGCCGTTGGCAGAAATGGGTACCAGGGTAATACCCTGGGAAGGTGAGGAATGTCGCTTCGCATCTGAGTTTCGATGCTTGAGGCAACACTATACAGAAATATCCGAACACTTCTGGATAGGCGGCCGAGCACATATGGGTGTAAACTCACGTGCTAAGACGCCAGTTCAAGTCTCGTACTTTACCTTTACTATGTCATTTTCTATATTTAGCCATGTTTGTTTCATTAACCTATTGTAAGACAAAAAACATGACTGGTTTATAATTGGGGTTATCAGCTGCTCATAATCATAATTTACTCTAGGATATTACTTTTGGCTTTTACAATATTTCTGATCTATGATGAGTTTTTCAGAATGTAATCTAATCGTAAGTCGAGGTATATCTGTATATTTATCTATCTATCTATCTATTGTCCTTTCGATATGAAGACGGCACATAGGGCAGAACCACAATCTCAAAAAGGGAAACCTTGCGTGCCAAAATGGCACATATTGCAGAGATTACTGCTTCTAAAATCTATGGCTCTGCTTCCATAACAATACTTTTTTCACAATGACAGCTTGTCAAACCATCGATCAACCTTCTTAGTCGCCTCTTATGACATGCCACTGTATAGTTATGCCCCCTAGAAAAGTGGTGACAAGTCAAAGTAACACTGACATTGTGTATTGTTATTAAACAAGCCACAGGTTGAGTTCACATCAACAGTGGATAATAAAACAGTGAAGCAAAGTGCACACAGGTGAAATATGAAGAACAACATGGTCAGAGGTTGTAATGTTACCTTAGAAAGGATAACACAGTTATGAGATACCTCAGTAAATGATAACAAGAAAATGTCATCAATCTCTTCAGTCAAATGAAGAAAAGCATGACTTAGTTCATCCTAGAATTATTTAGTTAAAACTTCATAGCTCATTCGAGTCAATGTTACAGGTTACCTCAGGACATTTGTTGTAAAGGTCAACAGTTACAAGTCATATGGAGAAGTTACAAGTCACATGGAGAAGTTACAAGTCACATGGAGAAAAAAAGATCAAAGGTTACGCTACTCTAAGTTGCAGCATTAATTATGCAGAAAACTACCTGGATACCACTCAGAACACACAAAAAAAAAAAAAAAACAACCATATACATGCAGACACAAACACTGACTCAGTGGATTTCTCATCTTCACAACATAATAATCAAGAATGAGTAATACATCAACTCAAGTTAGAGCAGAAACATCACTCAAGTAAGGAAGTGACATTCCTATACATGAAATCACCAACAAAATATGTCATATTATGACCATTCAGGAATTGATACTAATTTACAAAAAACAAAGCTCAAGGAATTTCATTTTAAGCATCAAAATATTCATAATTGAATAGATGTCTATTAAATCATTCATTTATCTGCTGCAGGCTAGAATAGATGTCTATTAAATCATTCATTTATCTGCTGCAGGCTAGAATAGATGTCTATTAAATCATTCATTTACCTGCTGCAGGCTAAAATAGACGTCTATTAAATCATTCATTTATCTGCTACAGGCTATAATAGATGTCTATTAAATCATTCTTTTACCTGCTACAGACTAGAACAGATGTTTATTAAATCATTCATTTACCTGCTACAGGCTAGAACAGACGTCTATTAAATCATTCTTTTACCTGCTACAGGCTAGAACAGACGTCTATTAAATCATTCTTTTACCTGCTACAGGCTAGAATAGATGTTTATTAAATCATTCTTTTACCTGCTACAGGCTAGAATAGAGATCTATTAAATCATTCTTTTACCTGCTACAGGCTAGAATAGATGTTTATTAAATCATTCTTTTACCTGCTACAGGCTAGAATAGAGATCTATTAAATCATTCTATTACCTGCTACAGGCTAGAATAGATGTTTATTAAATCATTCTTTTACCTGCTACAGGCTAGAATAGATGTTTATTAAATCATTCTTTTACCTGCTACAGGCTAGAATAGATGTTTATTACATCATTCATTTACCTGCTACAGGCTAGAACAAACATCTATTAAATCATTCATTTACCTGCTACAGGCTAGAACAGACGTTTATTAAATCATTCTTTTACCTGCTACAGGCTAGAACAGACGTTTATTAAATCATTCTTTTACCTGCTACAGGCTAGAATAGACGTCTATTAAATCATTCTTTTACCTGCTACAGGCTAGAACAGACATCTATTAAATCATTCTTTTACCTGCTACAGGCTAGAACAGACGTCTATTAAATCATTCTTTTACCTGCTACAGGCTAGAATAGATGTTTATTAAATCATTCATTTACCTGCTACAGGCTAGAACAGACGTCTATTAAATCATTCTTTTACCTGCTACAGGCTAGAACAGACGTCTATTAAATCATTCTTTTACCTGCTACAGGCTAGAACAGATGTTTATTAAATCATTCATTTACCTGCTACAGGCTAGAACAGACGTCTATTAAATCATTCTTTTACCTGCTACAGGCTAGAACAGACGTCTATTAAATCATTCTTTTACCTGCTACAGGCTAGAACAGATGTTTATTAAATCATTCATTTACCTGCTACAGGCTAGAACAGACGTCTATTAAATCATTCTTTACCTGCTACAGGCTAGAACAGACGTCTATTAAATCATTCTTTTACCTGCTACAGGCTAGAACAGATGTTTATTAAATCATTCATTTACCTGCTACAGGCTAGAACAGACGTCTATTAAATCATTCTTTTACCTGCTACAGGCTAGAACAGACGTCTATTAAATCATTCTTTTACCCGCTACAGGCTAGAACAGATGTTTATTAAATCATTCATTTACCTGCTACAGGCTAGAACAGACGTCTATTAAATCATTCTTTTACCTGCTACAGGCTAGAACAGACGTCTATTAAATCATTCTTTTACCTGCTACAGGCTAGAACAGATGTTTATTAACCCTTTTCCTTTCCCAGTAACACCCAGTCTGTTGCAGTAGCATGTCCTAAATTTTCCAACATACACTCCATCCGTCTATTGCGTAATGTCAAAATAATTCTTCCGCATCTCTTTCTCAAAGCCTTACCATACCTTATTGTATTGAAGAGTGGTTTCGCCAGTGACATATCCAGTTCCGAAACCTTGAAATAATCAAGTGTTGGGAATACATTAGATTTACCAATTTTACCTCAGTTTGTTGTGTGTTTTATGTCCTATTATTAGGTCTTTCAATGGGTGAAACCCTAGTTCCCGATAGATTATTTAAAAGATTACAACAGCCGTCAAATGTAAGTAAACTACAATTCCATAAGAAATAGTATAATTACATTATTATATATATTATATTTCGTTGTTTTGTTTTGTGATTGACATGTCTGTCAATTTTTCAACCTTCATTTTCCTCTTCCTTCAAATTTTAAATACTTACCAAAATGAATTGGAGTCATACAAATATTATTTCCATTTTGTGCAATATTCCTTCTTTAATTAGATCCATGACATGATATGATATACTTGATTTAAAAACATAATTTTTACAGAATATTTACATTGGTAACATTGGTTTTTACAAATCTAACTCAGATAATTCAGTTCAAAGCAAAACAGGATAATCATGAAGGGAAATCATTTGTTTATCTGTTACAGGCATGAATAGAATAGATGATTGTTAAATTGTTCACCTGTCTGCTACAAGGCTCTCAAATGGGAAACATCAGGTCAGAGGAAAAGAGGACGACCTTGAAAAACACTGAAGAGAACTCTAACAAAAGAAGCAAGGTTGGGAGATATAGACTCACTCTCAATAATCGCACAGTTCGTACCAGAGACAATTGGCGGGAGACTCTATGAGCCCTATGTGTTGTCTAACGGCACTGGAAAGATCAAGAATCTGCTACAGGCTAGAATAGACCATTAAATCATTGATTTACCTGGGGCAATTACGTCATTCTGTGAACAGGGTTACTGATGATAAACCTGTCAGCCACAGCCCAGTACAGACATCAATTGTATAAGCCAGGGGAATCAATTTATGAGCAGTTTTGCATAAACTCAAATCTAAACTGTGAACACTTGATATGCTTAACAAACAATTCAACTGTGGGAATCTTGATTTGTGTACAACATTACAGCAGACCTGCACATATGGAATGCATATTAAGATCAGATATTCAATGGACAATGTCTGAGATATCGATGTTTCTGCAAATGAAAACAAAATTGTCTTCTGATGACCTTCCATTCAAGATGCCAGCATGATAAGATTGTGCTGCACTTTTTCCAACTGATTGCTACCATTTTTGAATCATGAGACAGAGAAAAGATTTTCAATGCCACCCACACATGATGGAAGCATTGTTCGCAACATCTAAGTGGCTTTGCTGTGTTCGTGTAAACCCACACAAGATGGAAGCATTGTTCGCAACATCTAAGTGGCTTTGCTGTGTTCGTGTAAACCCACACAAGATGGAAGCATTGTTCGCAACATCTAAGTGGCTTTGCTGTGTTCGTGTAAACCCACACAAGATGGAAGCATTGTTCGCAACATCTAAGTGGCTTTGCTGTGTTCGTGTAAACCCACACAAGATGGAAGCATTGTTCACAACATCTAAGTGGCTTTGCTGTGTTCGTGTAAACATGTCAAATCCAAGAAAGGTAATCTCCTAAACTTCATCATCTCTGCAGACAGATGACACATTTAGAGACAAACCTATGGATAGGAAGACTCTAAACCATCACTGCTTTGTGTAAGCTCACGAAGGAGCAAAAGTTAAGGCAAAAAAGTCTTACAGAAAATGTGGGCAGGCAGAACTAACATGTCTGTTATGGCAATCTACACTGCAAAAGACATTCAAGTTAAAAAAAAAAAACAGACTCAACTGTCAAAGTCAGAAAATCTAGAATCAAATGGTGTTAGACTACATCAGGTACATCTGCACAATACAACATATGTTATACAACAAACATTATATTGCTATGGTGTTGCTGAATCAGAACACAAGCAAGTAAACCTGCCTCAAGGGGGTGCAGCCAAGGAGAGCACAACTACACACCTTTAGACCTGACTACAGAGAACAAGCAACAATCTCAAGTTCTCAACTACACACCTTTAGACCTGACTACAGAGAACAAGCAACAATCTCAAGTTCTCAACTACACACCTTTAGACCTGACTACAGAGAACAAGCAACAATCTCAAGTTCTCAACTACACACCTTTAGACCTGACTACAGAGAACAAGCAACAATCTCAAGTTCTCCAACCTGTTCATGACCTTTGCCATTCTATATATAGGGAATGTTGACCACTAAAGATGATCACTGTCCTGATGGATAATGGATGTTTGGATGCCCTCATTAAGTACAGCTCAGAGTTGTGGAGCACATTCACACATCATCATATGTTGATATATATATATCAACAGAATTCAAGTACACAGTCAGTGTTAACAAACTATAGTAGATCATATGGATGTTAAATATTTTGTGTACACACTCACAAAATAAGAAACCCATGTACACAAAGTTGAAAAAAACAAACCACATACAAAAATTGTCTTTTCTTCTTATCACTGGCCACAGACCAGAAAACATGTTGTCCAATGTAGGACAATAGCAAGAACTTTCCCCCTTGCTTGATTCTAGAGAACTGAAGTTGAGCAATGGCTACTGTGCTGGACTATTGAGGACTAGACGCCATGTTTGATACAGATCTACGTATTTTAGGTTCACCCAGTCTTAAGTAGGGACCAGAATTTTCTTGGAAAAAAAAATGGCATTGGCAAAATTCTAACATTATCCCAAAAAAATCTGCCAATGGTAGAAAATATGGGTGCCAACATTATGTTCCTCAAAATCACACCTTGAAATAAAAACTCAGACCCGAACATCTCATCGCTACTGCTCAGAATAAAAGGCCTTTATTCACCAATCCAATATATTCCCCCCCCCACAGACCTGAGCAATGGGATAAAGCTGTAAAGATACTCTTTTTTTTTATTTCCACCCGAGGTGTGTTGGGGTTATTTCTTTTTGCTGTAAATGTAAAATGGCTAGAATTATTGGGTCAGGCAAACATGGCACAGTTAAGAATAATCAATAAAAGAGCTCGCATGTGTGGGAAGACATCATTTATATATGTTGCGATGGAAAGTGAAACAGACACCAGCAGCAAAAATAAAAAAAACAGAAACAGTCAAATTTGATATTAACAATGAATATATCACAGCCAAAATATATTGTTATAGTGAACCTTACAACGCTGGAAAAATTTCTTCTTCTTCTTTTTCAGCTCCTTGTGGAGCAAATGTCTTCAACAAACATTTCCAAGTCGTTCTGTTTCTTGTCATTCTTTTAAGATCATTATGGTCCCTGGAAAAATGTAGGTTATAATAAATTGACAAACTGTCAGCTGTCCATAATATGAGGTTAATATTTGAAGACAAGGTTGAGGAGTGGTAGAACTCAACTCATTTCCAGCTAGAAGTTTCAAAAGTTTTTTTGCAAACAAAAGTAAGGGGCACAAATTCTGTTTAGCTATTAAGTTTCAATCGTGAAAATCTGCTTTATCCACTAACAAAAATACACAGTGCTGTTTAATTTACTTAAAGCCTGAATTTGATTAGTTGATTCATGCAAATACACTTCTGTTTCAACTCCTGAAACAATCTCCATCCATAACAATAGATCCCTCTGTAACAATAGGTTTCAGTGTAACAAATGTAGTCATTTATAACAATAGGTTCTTCCATTGTAACATATTCACTGATAGCTGCACATGATTACTTTCAGTATCCAGATTTGGAAATTACAATATATTTGACATTGTAATATTAATAGTTTGATGACTGAAATTTCAGTTTATCTTTGTGAATGACTAAATGAATAGTTGAAATAATAATAATAATGAATAATTCAGCCCACAAATGAGGAGACACGGAATAGTAACAAACTAAGTGGATGCTAATTTGCAAATAATGAATTGATATACATCAGCAAGGAAACCATAAAAGTATAAAACCTTATGCTCATTAACAATCTTCCCCATGCATTGGTAAATAACATCATCATCTTGTGTCCTCATTGCTGCCAACATGGTCCACAGCACTGAAGCAATATAGCCATTACTGAGCTACATTAAGAGTAAATGTACAATTCAATGAAGTGAAAATTAAATACTGCTTTCACAACAACAAAATAAATAAATAAATCACACAATAATATAGTATTACACTCTTGAATTTTTTTCTTCTTTTCATCTTGGAAAACCCTGTAAGTTTTTGAGGGAGAATCTTCTTGCTATACAATCTTGGAAAACCCTGTAAGTTTTTGAGGGAGAATCTTCTTGCTACACAATCTTGGAAAACCCTGTAAGTTTTTGAGGGAGAATCTTCTTGCTACACAATCTTGGAAAACCCTGTAAGTTTTTGAGGGAGAATCTTCTTGCTATACAATCTTGGAAAACCCTGTAAGTTTTTGAGGGAGAATCTTCTTGCTATACAATCAAAGAAAGTTACTTTAACACATTGTTATAGTTACTCTGGGCTGCATTATAATATTGTTACATTACCCCAATTATCATTAAAATCATCTGTATTCCTATGACCACATAGAAAGACACATCAACATCAATGTGTGCTGTCTCCACATCAAAGGTTGGCTACCATAGAGTGCCATTCCGTCTCTTGCTTTGATGGTACAGGTTGTCATAGACTGACTTGTCCATCTCCACATCAAAGGTTGGCTACCATGGAGTGCCATTCCGTCTCTTGCTTTGATGGTGCAGGTTGTCATAGACTGACTTGTCCATCTCCGCATCGAAGGTTGGCTACCATGGAGTGCCATTCCGTCTCTTGCTTTGATGGTGCAGGTTGTCATAGACTGACTTGTCCATCTCCACATCAAAGGTTGGCTACCATGGAGTGCCATTCCGTCTCTTGCTTTGATGGTACAGGTTGTCATAGACTGACTTGTCCATCTCCACATCAAAGGTTGGCTACCATGGAGTGCCATTCCGTCTCTTGCTTTGATGGTGCAGGTTGTCATAGACTGACTTGTCCATCTCCGCATCGAAGGTTGGCTACCATGGAGTGCCATTCCGTCTCTTGCTTTGATGGTGCAGGTTGTCATAGACTGACTTGTCCATCTCCACATCAAAGGTTGGCTACCATGGAGTGCCATTCCGTCTCTTGCTTTGATGGTACAGGTTGTCATAGACTGACTTGTCCATCTCCGCATCGAAGGTTGGCTACCATGGAGTGCCATTCCGTCTCTTGCTTTGATGGTGCAGGTTGTCATAGACTGACTTGTCCAACTTTTGATGCTACTCAGACAAAGCAGGCTGGAAAGAACAATAATGGAAGGCATGGTTTAAGGATGACACATCAGGGGCAGACCAAAAAACAGGTGGCTTCAAGACATGAAGGAGACCTTGAATAAGACAACAGAAGAAGTGGGAGATTAGGCTAGAGACCGCGATTCTTTCAGACGGGCATTGGTGAATGTAATGTTCTGTAAAGGACATATGACCTGATAATGATTGTCCTCCTAATTTCATACATTCATTCTCTTTGTCCTCCTAATTTCATACATTCATTCTTTTTGTCCTCCTAATTTCATACATTCATCCTCTTTGTCCTCCTAATTTCATACATTCATCCTCTTTGTCCTCCTAATTTCATACATTCATCCTCTTTGTCCTCCTAATTTCATACATTCATCCTCTTTGTCCTAATTTCATACATTCATCCTCTTTGTCCTCCTAATTTCATACATTCATCCTCTTTGTCCTCCTAATTTCATACATTCATCCTCTTTGTCCTCCTGGTTTCAAAACTTTATCCTCATAGTCTTCACTATTCCATAAATTCATCCTTACTGCCCCATATTATCTATTACACTTATCCTTAGCTTAACCATTATATTCATAACTCTTTCAAACTCAACCTTTGTTCATTATATCTACCTTTAACAACACCACATGGTTCATCCTCACAACCACTTAGGTTCAAGAAACTCATCTTTTACACCATTCAGGTTCAAGAAACTCATCTTTTGTATCATTTGGGTTCCATAAAATAATATTTTGTATCATTTAGATCCCATAAAATCATCTTTTGCATCATTTAGGTTCCATAAAATCATCTTTTAGGTTCCATAAAATCATCATTTGCATCATTTAGGTTGAATAAACTCATCACTATCCTCATGGTTCTATAAAAAGTATCCTCACAGTTTATAAACTCACTTCCATTATCATCACTGTTCTATAAAATCATCATCATCACTGTTCATCTATATCACTTCTCTACAACATAATTCATTCGGTCACCCTAGATCAATGCCCTACACAGGTAGATGAAGAAGGAATGGAATATGTAACTCTTAAACTGTTTTCAAGAGAAAAAGAATTCTCAATGAGTTTTATTCAGTTTCCAAAAATCATAATAAATATTTTTTTTCAAAATTTTCAAGAGCCAAGAATTCATTCCAAAAATATAAATGATTCTTGGAAGTAACTTAAAAATATCACAACACAAGTTTGCATCGTCTGGAGACAAGTTGAGTGCTATTCTCATCATTTGCCAATAGCTTGGTTCATATTGATCAGGCGGCTTTCTTAACCCTAGATTACGAAACTTCATTTTAAATCACATTTTTACGAATCTCGTAAAATTTACTATTTAAAAAACCCTGCGTAACTTGGACAAAAATACATTTACTGACATACAAAGCTTTGGAAAAACACTTTAGAAGAATTACGGTGTAAAATAAATAATTGAAACAATTAAGGAGTACACCCAGAAAAACCTTAACATTATTTCTATAGTCTCTTCCATCTACCAAAAAATAGAAGTCCTATTATTATGATAACTGTTACTTTTATGCAACACAATGACTGTATTTTTAACAAAACTAACATGTCCAGTCACAATGACAAATCACAGATGACTGGCTTGAACATTTAGAAAAGTACATGATGTGAAAAAGAAATCAAACTAGATTTGTAAAAGAAAATTTGGAATTTTGAAATAGTAATTTTTACAAGTCCAATGTAATCTAGGGTTAGTGACAAACTTTAGCAAGTGGCACACAACTTTATAGAGAAATATGGCAACCAAATGCATAACATTTCTTTGACAAGAAATAAAGTGAAGTTATAATGTGTGGATTCTCTGTTAGACACATATTTACAAAAATATGGCAGTTCAACAAGTCTCAAAATATTACAGGTAAAAAAATATTATGCCAAAAAAAAAAAAAAAAACTTACAATATTTTAACCTGTCTATTTCATTGTTATTTCACTACAATTGGAAAAAAAAACAAAAAACAATTCATGTCTTGACAGGAACTCACAAAACAAATCAAATTCAACCAGGCCTATTTTAACAAGTAAAACTCTGATATTACGTCACAAAGAGAACAATTCTGATATTGCTTCAACTAACAGACTCAATCATTACATAGGAGACAAAGTTATTTAATGGCCTTGATAACTGATAAAATTCTTACCTACCATCTCCAAACTGTTAAATTCTTAGCTAACTTCATCAAACAGATAAAATTCTTACCTACCATCTCCAAACTGTTAAATTCTTAGCTAACTTCATCAAACAGATAAAATTCTTACCTACCATCTCCAAACTGTTAAATTCTTAGTTAACTTCATCAAACAGATAAAATTCTTACCTACCATCTCCAAACTGTTAAATTCTTAGCTAACTTCATCAAACAGATAAAATTCTTACCTACCATCTCCAAACTGTTAAATTCTTAGTTAACTTCATCAAACAGATAAAATTCTTACCTACCATCTCCAAACTGTTAAATTCTTAGTTAACTTCATCAAACAGATAAAATTCTTACCTACCATCTCCAAACTGTTAAATTCTTAGTTAACTTCATCAAACAGATAAAATTCTTACCTACCATCTCCAAACTGTTAAATTCTTAGTTAACTTCATCAAACAGATAAAATTCTTACCTACCATCTCCAAACTGTTAAATTCTTAGTTAACTTCATCAAACAGATAAAATTCTTACCTACCATCTCCAAACTGTTAAATTCTTAGTTAACTTCATCAAACAGATAAAATTCTTACCTACCATCACCAAGCCAGTAAAAACTCTTTCAAGCAGAAACTCCACAAACAGTTGAATGTCTAAATCAAGAACAGAGGCTACATAAAACAACTAACATGAAGATTAAATTAGAGGTTTCTTAGCATCCCCCAGATCAACATCAATCTCCTCCAACTTGTGGGCAGCTGCCTCTGACTCCAGGTGTTGTTTCTTCATCTCTTGACGTTTGACCTCAGTGTAACCACCTGAACCAAACAGGACTACCCCATTACTCAGCCACCATAGGTTTGTCTTGATATCATGGTAATAGATGCAGGCTATAATGGTCTGTGCACATGCTTTGGCTGTGCCAGAGATGTTGTGTGTCAAAGGTGATGTCACCTGTAAATGACAAAGGTCAAATATTAACTGGAAATTGTCAATCAAATTTTAACTGTGAAACAAATGTGCCATTCAAATCTTAACTCTGACAGAAAATTGACAAGCAAACCTTCACATGAGTAACATGCTGAGTAACAAGGTATGAAACTGACAATCAAATCTTAACTGAGTAACAAGGTATGAAACTGACAATCAAATCTTAACTGAGTAACAAGGTATGAAACTGACAATCAAATCTTAACTGAGTAACAAGGTATGAAACTGACAATCAAATCTTAACTGAGTAACAAGGTATGAAACTGACAATCAAATCTTCAGATCTGTAGACCTATAACCTAGACCTACCTGAATCTGTAGACCTATAACCTAGACCTACCTGAATCTGTAGACCTATAACCTAGTCCTACCTGAATCTGTGGACCTATAACCTAGACCTACCTGAATCTGTAGACCTATAACCTAGACCTACCTGAATCTGTAGACCTATAACCTAGACCTACCTGAATCTGTAGACCTATAACCTAGTCCTACCTGAATCTGTGGACCTATAACCTAGTTCTACCTGAATCTGTAGGCCTATAACCTAGACCTACCTGAATCTGTAGACCTGTAACATAGCCAATGGCAAAGCCAAAAACACCACTGATGACCATCCAATTCCAGAATGTTAATGAGTTCAGCATGGGAAAGTTATAAATGACCTTGACCTCCCCAAAGATCAGCATCAAAGGTACGAAGAGGACACAGGCGTTGATGTTGTTGTAGAGTGTCAGACGCCAAACATTGTTGTCTACAAAAGGCAAGACTTTCTTTGTGAAGATAGCGTTGAGGGCAACGCTGGCACTGGCAAAAACACCAAACACAACGCCAATGATGGACAACGACCCTGAAACATTAGAGTGGACAATATTCATTATCACCATCACAGGCTGGTAATCATGAGGCAATAATAATAATAATATGGCCCTGCTCGTCTTGTTAGACGGTCTAGTGGAGGCTACTGTATATTTTTTTTAGGTTTTTTTTGTCAAACAGCTTCTCTCGTTGCTAATTCTACCAATGTTTGACAAACACACACGGCCACATAATGAACAAGTCAGGCCCACTAATCCACAGGGTTTTCCATCCTTTTTCATGAGTCTTTTCTCTTCTATGTTTTGCCTTAGCACAGTCTCAAATGATGCTATACCATTCCTTATACATGCTCTCCATGATATGTGATCACTTGCCAGATGTTCCCAGTCATATTCAAAGATGGAGAAGTCATTCAGAGATGATTTACAGATATCTCTATATCGTAGTTTAGGTCTGCTGATTTGTCTTTTCCATGTGTTAGTTCATCATATAGTATTTGCCTGGGGATACGGTTTTTCTTTCGTTGGTTCAAGGAGAGAAAGGTTAGATAGAGGAGATAGTTGAGGATTCATTCGAGATTGAACAAGGGCTCCGGGCGGATGGTTGAGTGTTTTGTTTTGTTACAACCGGTACCGTGAGCCGAGGTAGCTAGTTGACAACAAAGTAGAGAGTTAGTTAGTAGTTGTGTAGTCGCCGAGTGGAACGGACCTTATTCAAGGAGCAGAAATAAGTGGTACGTGTGTTATGACAGTGGATTAGATAGTTGTGGAAATTAGGCTTCATCAGAAGTGTAAAGTAGAATATAGTTGTGCAGTTAGCAACAACGAACAATTTAAGTCAGTCCGTGACACAGTCACCAAGCCAGGCTTCACCAGAAGGAGCAGTTAGACTACAGTGTGCAGTTAGCGCAATGAACAATTTAGGTTAGTCAATGGTTCACCAAGTCAAGTTTCATCAGATGTGTGAAGTCGAATATCGTTGTGCAGAGTAGCAGCACGTGTGATAGGTTATAAAGACAGGCTCACTTAGGAGTATGATTCCGTAGTGGGGATGCAGATAGCGACACAGAGTAGCAGCACAACAAGTCGAGTGACAGCACGTGCGATAGGTTATAAAGACAGGCTCACTGAGGAGTGTGATTCCATAGCGGGGATGCAGATAGCGACACAGAGTCACATTTGTCTTGTCAGTCAGCAGAGTTCCTGACACGGAGTATGACACTCCAGAATCCCATAGTACAGGTGGGGTAATGCGAGATTGATTCGAATATTCTTGATCAGCAATAAGGCTGCGACGGGGTGCTCGTGGAAGAAACCATATACAACAATTATCCAGGGGAGGTAGGCTAATCCACAGTGGTATGGACAGGGTGCTGTAAGATACCAAGACAGTGCATTAGTTACACAGGGGAGTGCTTTGTGGTGAGCATGCCAAGTGTGTGAAGCTACAACTGTACCAATTGTCATTGTGTTTTGTGGTGAGCATGCCAGGTGTGTGAAGCTACAACTGTACCAATTGTCAATGTGTTTTGTGGTGAGCATACCAGGTGTGTGAAGCTACAACTGTACCAATTGTCAATGTGTTTTGTGGTGAGCATGCCAGGTGTATGAAGCTACAACTGTACCAATTGTCAATGTGTTTTGTGGCGAGCATGCCAGGTGTATGAAGCTACAACTGTACCAATTGTCAAAGTGTTTTGTGGTGAGCATGCCAGGTGTATGAAGCTACAACTGTACCAATTGTCAATGTGTTTTGTGGCGAGCATGCCAGGTGTATGAAGCTACAACTGTACCAATTGTCATTGTGTTTTGAGGTGATGGGTGAGGTTGACCATTAAACCTCAGGTGTGATTTTTACCTGGTGTTTGTGAGTGCTTTCTAGAGTGGTAGCTGTCTTTGTCTATGGCTAGCGAGGAACGACACCTGGTGGAGACTCGCACACGGGCTTGCAAAGACACAGCAGCAGCCCTACGACACAGCGCGGAGTACTAAGTTATGCGAGCACCCTGCCAATGGTGCCACACTAGGGCCGAGTTCAAGCAAGGATACAGTCCCGAGCAGTGACCATTGATCACAGGCCAAGGTCAAGCAGCAGTCCAGCCCTGAACCGAGCTGATACTGGGTCAAGGCGAGCTGTCCGGGGCAAGACGGCACCAGGCAATTTACGTGCATGCAGAACAACAACAGGTGTTGAAGTCAAACGCTGATCAGTCCAACAAGTGTGTCAAGTATTCAGTGATTCTTGAGGTTGCTGAGTTTAACAAGTGGCAGGAGTGATGATTTAAGAGCGCCCTCTGCTAAAATAACCTCGGCTAAATATCTCTGCCATATTCCTCTGCTATATCTTAATATTGTTCCACTTGTCTTTATTTTGCACTGAGGTGATGTCTTTTTCTTTGTTACTACCATTACTTCTGTCTTTTTACTATTAAGACTGAGCCGCGATAGCTCAGTGGTTAGTGAACTGGACTACAAAGGACAAGAGGTAGGGTTTGATCTCAACTGATGGCTTCCAGGTTCACCCAGCCTTAAATGGGTACCGGATTTTTTCTGGAAAGTAAAGTGGCACAGGCACAATACCGACCACGTTACCCCAAAAATCATGTGCTGAAGGTCTATAAAAATTATGGTCACTAACACCATATTCCCTATATGCCACTTGGCGTGACAGGGGCACTTTACTTTTTTTTTCCCCTTTATTTTTGCTTTCTTTCACTATAATGTCCAACATTTCTTGTAACTCATTTTCACTCTTAGCGATTAAGACTGTATCATCAGCATACGTTAGCTTATTTATATTATGACCTCCAATTGTTATTCCAGGCATGCCCCTTATGGATCTTAAAATGATCTCACTATAAATATTAAACAAATCTGGTGACAGCACACAACCTAGTCTAACACCTTGTTTTATTTATTGAAACATTCCCAATTGGTTTCCAGTTCTTATGGCCACTGTTTGTTGCCAGTACATGTTCTTTATTATTCTTAGATCTTTGCTGTCTACATTTATACTTTCTAAAATTTTGATTATTTCTTGGTGCTTTACTTTGTCAAATGCTTTGGTATAATCTATAAAACATAGGTATAGATCTGTTTGCACCTCTATGGCTCTTTCTACTAAAGATCTTATGATATATATATGGCATTGCTCGTTCCTTTACCTCCAACAAAACCGCACTGTTCATCGCTAACTTCTGGGCTGATTTTGTTTCGCATGATGATTCTTAGTAATATCTTAGTCACGTGACTCATAAGGCTTATTGTGTGATGATCATCACATTCAATCGCACCCGATTTCTTTGGTAGGCCTATGAATATTGATTTGAGCAGGTCGTCTGGTATATATCCGCTGTTGTAGATATCATTCAATATTTTTGTTATTATTTCTATTCCAAAATCACCCATGGCTTCAATCTCTTCTTTAGATATATTATCTTGTCCAGGAGCTTTTCCTGCTTTCATATTGCGCAAGGCATCTTCCACTTCTTCTCTGAGTATTTCTGGTCCTTCTTCATTATCCTTAATATTTACTTCTGTTCGTCTATCATTATAAAGATCTTTAATATATTCTGTCCATCGTTCCCTTATGCTTTCTGTTCAATCAACAGTTCTCCTTCCTTTGATTTTAAACATCCAGTTTTTGATTGCGTTTTCTTCCTGTTAATTCTTCAATTTGTTTGTATATAGCTTTAGCATCTCCTTTTTGTTGCATTTCAATCTCTTTGCATCTCTCTTTTAGCCATGCTTCTTTTGCTTTATTGCATTTTATTACAATTTCTTTATTTAATCTCTTATATTCATCTTTATTTTTTTATTTCTTCTTCTTGTATCCATTAGCTGCAAAATGTCATCTATCATCCATTTCTTTCTTGAATTTGTCCTCACTGGTGGTATGAACTCTTTTGATGTTTGTTGCATTGATTCCTGTAGCATTTCCCACTGTTCATCAATGCTTTGTATCTTTTCTATTGCATTGTACCGGTTGTGAATTGTGATTTTATATTTGTCTTTCAGCTTCTTGTCTGATTTTAGACAATCTAAAATTAGCTTGATGTTAACTGAGGCTCGTTAACATACTATTCCACTGTATTCTCCTTGGGTGACTTTCAGACCTCTGTTTACAACTTACTACGGGCAAATGCTCTCACTCAGTGGTTATCAGACATATCAACACTGACAGAGAACTACCACCAAGAAAGTGCTCTGCTATTGACTGAGATGTTTTAATACTGACTGTGATGTTTTAATACTGACTGTGATGTTTTAATACTGACTGTGATGTTTTAATACTGACTGTGATGTTTTAATACTGACTGAGATGTTTTAATACTGACTGAGATGTTTTAATACTGACTGTGATGTTTTAATACTGACTGAGATGTTTTAATACTGACTGAGATGTTTTAATACTGACTGTGATGTTTTAATACTGACTGTGATGTTTTAATACTGACTGTGATGTTTTAATACTGACTGTGATGTTTTAATACTGACTGAGATGTTTTAATACTGACTGTGATGTTTTAATGCTGACTGTGATGTTTTAATGCTGACTGTGATGTTTTAATACTGACTGTGATGTTTTAATACTGACTGAGATGTTTTAATACTGACTGAGATGTTTTAATACTGACTGTGATGTTTTAATACTGACTGTGATGTTTTAATACTGACTGTGATGTTTTAATACTGACTGTGATGTTTTAATACTGACTGTGATGTTTTAATACTGACTGTGATGTTTTAATACTGACTGAGATGTTTTAATACTGACTGTGATGTTTTAATACTGACTGAGATGTTTTAATACTGACTGTGATGTTTTAATACTGACAGATGTTTTAATACTGACTGTGATGTTTTAATACTGACTGTGATGTTTAATACTGACTGTGATGTTTTAATACTGACTGTGATGTTTTAATACTGACTGAGATGTTTTAATACTGACTGTGATGTTTTAATACTGACTGTGATATTTTAATACTGACTGAGATGTTTTAATACTGACTGAGATGTTTTAATACTGACTGTGATGTTTTAATACTGACTGAGATGTTTTAATACTGACTGTGATGTTTTAATACTGACTGTGCATGAGTGTAAAACAACATTGTCTAATGTTTCAGTGTTGACAGTGAATAAGTATCAAGTGTGTCACTGTCAGATACAGACCTGAATAAGTATCAAGTATGTCACTGTCAGATACAGACCTGAATAAGTATCAAGTATGTCACTGTCAGATACAGACCTGAATAAGTATCAAGTATGTCACTGTCAGATACAGACCTGAATAAGTATCAAGTGTGTCACTGTCAGATACAGACCTGAATAAGTATCAAGTGTGTCACTGTCAGATACAGACCTGAATAAGTATCAAGTATGTCACTGTCAGATACAGACCTGAATAAGTATCAAGTGTGTCACTGTCAGATACAGACCTGAATAAGTATCAAGTATGTCACTGTCAGATACAGACCTGAAGCCCCCTCCTGATCAACCCCCATGAAGAAGCCAGCAATGATGATACCACAACACAACAAAGCTTTCGGAGATGTCGTTTGTTGAAGCATCAGGTACGAGAAAATCTGAACATGAGATAGAGGCAATTACATCAGTATTGATGCAAAATGAGATTATCTCAAGAACTAGCAGATTTTAAGTGAAATAGACTGTATGCAATGTAGCTTGTTTATCTTTCTTTTATTGCTTGTTACAGTTGACTTGACTCCAGGTACCACAACTTATTGCTAGCAATTCACTGTTTGCAAACCTTTCATATGTTATCATCATCATCAAGTACTGGGCCTGCTGACATAGGTGATCATGTTTCTCCACAACTTTCAATCTCGACAGTTATTTATAATTTCTGTTGTTGACCTTCAGCCAAGCCATTCTCTTAAGCTGTCTGTTATTTTTTCTCTTTGCTTTCCTCTATCTCTTCGTCCCTCAATTTTTCCAGTTGTTACAATATATTCCAGCTGTTCCCTTCTCATTATATGGCCAAAAAATGATGATTGTTTCTTCCTAATATTAGAAATTAGCTCTCTTTTATCTTTGACCAATTTCAGAACATTTTCATTACTCTTCTTAGCTGTCCATGGTACTCTCAACATTCTTCTGTAAAACCACATTTCTACAGACTCCAGTGATTTTCTTGTCTGTTGTCCTATTGTCCATGATTCATATCCATGTTAAGACTGGCTCTACATAACATTTAAGAACTCTTTTTCTTGATTTTATTGCCAAAAATGGATTGCATAGTATCTTCCTCATTTTCTGAGAAAGCTGCTTTTTGCGCGAGCCATTCTGCATCTCACCTCTTTTGTACATCTTCCGTCTGAGGTTAACAAAGTTCCCAAATATTTAAATTCATTTACCTGTTTTAATATTGTTCCACCTGTCTTTATTTTGCACTGAGGTAATGTCTTTTTCTTTGTTGTTACCATTACTTCTGTCTTTTTGCTATTAAGGCTGAGTCCTTTATTTTTGCTTTCTTTCACTATAACGTCCAATTCACTATAATGTTCATATGTTATAGGAAGGCTATAAATCGTACAGAATGTTCTAAAAAAAAATTAATTATGCTGCACAGGTAAATTGTGCAGGGGGAAAAAAAACATTTTTGTGACTTTCCGCAATTTATTTTTCTTTCTAAAATTAATCTATACATAAAATTGCATGAAAGTGAAATGTATGCAGAACTGCAAAAATGGCTCTGCTTATGCGTGAGATAGCAAATAAAATTGTACCTACATTTGAATGGTTATAAATACCACCTTTGTCCACTCACACAGATGGACAACATTTTCTCACAATTATATTATTAGGCAGCATGATGCCTTGGGTTGAAGAGAATGTGCTTCACCACGAAGTAGTCAAAATTCCCAAACAATCCATGTGGGCAGTGCGACATTTACCATGCAACACTGCTAACAATAAAGTGTAAGCTAAATCACCAACTATCGGGTCTCGGCCATGCTATATTTCATTGATCCACTGCAGTGAGATATCTCAATTTGGGGCCTCGGTAGCCGAGTTGGGAAAACCACCTGACTGGACTACTGACGTTCGGATAACCCGTGTTCGATTCCCGCTGGGAGCTGTGTGAATTGTACTCGTGGCTGGAAAAAAAAAAAATACCCCCACGGCCGACCCAGCCGTTGGTAGAAATGGGTACCAGGGTATTATCCTGGGAAGGTGAGGAATGTCGCTTCGCATCTGAGTTTTTATGCTTGAGGCGACACTATCCAGAAATTTCCGAACATTTTGGATAGGCGGCCGAGCACATATGGGTGTAAACTCGCGTGCTAAGACGCCGGTTTAAGTCTCGTACTTGACCTTTTATCTCAATTTACAATAAGATTATTGCTTGTGCTGAAGTATTTCAATCTCTCATTCTGGATTTTTGTTTTTGAAAATGCTACAACACATTAGTGCTATAATTGATTTTGAAATTAACTGCAACTTATCAACAGTTATCAAACTCATATTTCCCTTAAGTGGGAATTCAATTAATTGTAAACATTTACAGGAAACATCTGAGACAGAGGAGATTAATGAACCTCTCTTCACAGATGATCAGGCACTAACATATGGAAATATAGAAGACCTACAACAATCCTTAGATTTAAAAAAAACACAGGTACTCGGTATAATATAAAAATTAGCATAGACAAGATCAGAAGTTTTGATCACTGCAAATAAAAAACAGAACATCAACATAATGACAAACGGCAACATATCAACAAACGTATACAATTAAAACAGGTGGAATAATTCAAATATCTAGCATATCTTTGAAGAACAAATGATAATTCACTACACTCAAGTTGCAAGAAAGCTTATCAAATTGTCAAAAATATGCCAGTACTACTGACCAACAAAGAAATAGTCCTCTAGGCAAAATGGGCACCCTACAACACAATCTTCATTCCAACATTGCACTATCAATGCCAGACCTTGGTACTAAACCCAAGATTCAATAAGAAAAATAACCATCACTGAAATATGTGTTGAACAAAATACAGGAAACAGCCTGAGAGATAAGATCAGAAATGAAGAATTAAGGGAAAAGCTAGATGTGATTCCAGCCATTTGATACATAGACAACAGATAAAATGTTTTGTTACATCATAGGACAGAAAGATCAAATATGACAAAATGAGCCTTCAACAAATGCTACAAGAAATGCAGACCCATAGCCAACCATGAAATGATGGATTGATGGAATATTAGAAACACTAGGAAACATAACATTATGTTAGGCCAAAATGATGGATTGATTGAACATTAGAAACACTAGGAAACATAACAGTATGTTAGGCCAAATGATGGATTGATGGAATATTAGAAACACTAGGAAACATAACATTATGTTAGGCCAAAATGATGGATTGATTGAACATTAGAAACACTAGGAAACATAACAGTATGTTAGGCCAAATAAAGAGCAAGAAACAGCAAACTATATCTCCCCTTGATGATTGAATATTAGAAACACTAGGAAACATAACAGTATGTTAGGCCAAATAAAGAGCAAGAAACAGCAAACTATATCTCCCCTTGATGATTGAATATTAGAAACACTAGGAAACATAACAGTATGTTAGGCCAAATAAAGAGCAAGAAACAGCAAACTATATCTCCCCTTGATGATTGAATATTAGAAACACTAGGAAACATAACAGTATGTTAGACCAAATAAAGAGCAAGAAACAGCAAACTATATCTCCCCTTGATGATTGAATATTAGAAACACTAGGAAACATAACAGTATGCTAGGCCAAAAAAAGAGCAAAAAACAGCAAACTATATCTCCCCTTGATGATTGAATATTAGAAACACTAGGAAACATAACAGTATGTTAGGCCAAAAAAAGAGCAAAAAACAGCAAACTATATCTCCCCTTGATGATTGAATATTAGAAACACTAGGAAACATAACAGTATGTTAGGCCAAAATGATGGATTGATGGAATATTAGAACACTAGGAAACATAACATTATGTTAGGCCAAATGATGGATTGATTGAACATTAGAAACACTAGGAAACATAACAGTATGTTAGGCCAAATAAAGAGCAAGAAACAGCAAACTATATCTCCCTTGATGATTGAATATTAGAAACACTAGGAAACATAACAGTATGTTAGGCCAAATAAAGAGCAAGAAACAGCAAACTATATCTCCCCTTGATGATTGAATATTAGAAACACTAGGAAACATAACAGTATGTTAGGCCAAATAAAGAGCAAGAAACAGCAAACTATATCTCCCCTTGATGATTGAATATTAGAAACACTAGGAAACATAACAGTATGTTAGACCAAATAAAGAGCAAGAAACAGCAAACTATATCTCCCCTTGATGATTGAATATTAGAAACACTAGGAAACATAACAGTATGCTAGGCCAAAAAAAGAGCAAAAAACAGCAAACTATATCTCCCCTTGATGATTGAATATTAGAAACACTAGGAAACATAACAGTATGTTAGGCCAAAAAAAGAGCAAAAAACAGCAAACTATATCTCCCCTTGATGATTGAATATTAGAAACACTAGGAAACATAACAGTATGTTAGGCCAAAAAAAAAGAGCAAAAAACAGCAAACTATATCTCCCCTTGATGATTGAATATTAGAATCACTAGGAAACATAACAGTATGTTAGGCCAAAAAAAGAGCAAAAAACAGCAAACTATATCTCCCCTTGATGATTGAATATTAGAAACACTAGGAAACATAACAGTATGTTAGGCCAAATAAAGAGCAAGAAACAGCAAACTATATCTCCCCTTGATGATTGAATATTAGAAACACTAGGAAACATAACAGTATGTTAGGCCAAATAAAGAGCAAGAAACAGCAAACTATATCTCCCCTTGATGATTGAATATTAGAAACACTAGGAAACATAACAGTATGTTAGGCCAAAAAAAGAGCAAAAAACAGCAAACTATATCTCCCCTTGATGATTGAATATTAGAAACACTAGGAAACATAACAGTATGTTAGGCCAAATAAAGAGCAAGAAACAGCAAACTATATCTCCCCTTGATGATTGAATATTAGAAACACTAGGAAACATAACAGTATGCTAGGCCAAAAAAAGAGCAAAAAACAGCAAACTATATCTCCCTTGATGATTGAATATTAGAAACACTAGGAAACATAACAGTATGTTAGGCCAAAAAAGAGCAAAAAACAGCAAACTATATCTCCCCTTGATGATTGAATATTAGAAACACTAGGAAACATAACAGTATGTTAGGCCAAAAAAAAAGAGCAAAAAACAGCAAACTATATCTCCCCTTGATGCTGAAAGGCAAATGAGGGAGAGGAAGAATAAATACTTTATGGTAACTCACGGAGTGCAAGAAAATATTTACAGCAATAACATGACCATGATAACAAAGACTGTGGTAATTAACAGACTACAATAACAAAGACTGTGGTAATTAACAGACTACAATAACAAAGACTGTGGTAATTAACAGACTACAATAACAAACACTGTGCTAATTAACAGACTACAATAACAAAGACTGTGGTAATTAACAGACTACAATAACAAACACTGTGCTAATTAACAGACTACAATAACAAAGACTGTGGTAATTAACAGACTACAATAACATGCATATTGCAATAACAAACACTGTGCTAATTAACAGACTACAATAACAAAGACTGTGGTAATTAACAGACTACAATAACATGCATATTGCAATAACAAACACTGTGATAATTAACAGACTACAGTAACATGCATATTGCAATAACAAACACTGTGCTAATTAACAGACTACAGTAACATGCATATTGCAATAACAAACACTGTGGTAATTAACAGACTACAGTAACATGCATATTGCAACAACAAACACTGTGGTAATTAACAGACTACAGTAACATGCATATTGCAACAACAAACACTGTGGTAATTAACAGACTACAGTAACATGCATATTGCAATAACAAACACTGTGGTAATTAACAGACTACAGTAACATGCATATTGCAATAACAAACACTGTGCTAATTAACAGACTACAGTAACATGCATATTGCAACAACAAACACTGTGGTAATTAACAGACTACAGTAACATGCATATTGCAATAACAAACACTGTGCTAATTAACAGACTACAGTAACATGCATATTGCAATAACAAACACTGTGGTAATTAACAGACTACAGTAACATGCATATTGCAATAACAAACACTGTGGTAATTAACAGACTACAGTAACATGCATATTGCAATAACAACACTGGGGTAATTAACAAACTACTATAATATACATTGATAATTTGAAGATTAAACAAACACTGGGGTAATTAACAGACTACAGTAACATGCATATTGCAACAACAAACACTGTGGTAATTAACAGACTACAGTAACATGCATATTGCAATAACAAACACTGTGGTAATTAACAGACTACAGTAACATGCATATTGCAATAACAAACACTGTGCTAATTAACAGACTACAGTAACATGCATATTGCAATAACAAACACTGTGGTAATTAACAGACTACTGTAACAAACATTGGTAATTTGCATATTGCAATAACAAACGCTGTGCTAATTAACAGACTACAATAACAAACACTGTGCTAATTAACAGACTACAGTAACATGCATATTGCAATAACAAACACTGTGCTAATTAACAGACTACAATAATAAACACTGTGCTAATTAACAGACTACAGTAACATGCATATTGCAATAACAAACACTGGGGTAATTAACAGACTACTGTAACAAACATTGGTAATTTGCATATTGCAATAACAAACACTGTGCTAATTAACAGACTACAATAACAAACACTGTGCTAATTAACAGACTACAATAACAAACACTGTGCTAATTAACAGACTACAATAACAAACACTGTGCTAATTAACAGACTACAATAACAAACACTGTGCTAATTAACAGACTACAATAACAAATACTGTGCTCATTAACAGACTACAATAACAAACACTGTGCTAATTAACAGACTACAATAACAAACACTGTGCTAATTAACAGACTACAGTAACATGCATATTGCAATAACAAACACTGTGCTAATTAACAGACTACAATAATAAACACTGTGCTAATTAACAGACTACAGTAACATGCATATTGCAATAACAAACACTGCGGTAATTAACAGACTACTGTAACAAACATTGGTAATTTGCATATTGCAATAACAAACACTGTGCTAATTAACAGACTACAATAACAAACACTGTGCTAATTAACAGACTACAATAACAAACACTGTGCTAATTAACAGACTACAATAACAAACACTGTGCTAATTAACAGACTACTATAATAAATACTTCAAGGTACTGCTCCGAAAAAACAAAAAAGTCTCAAAGAAAACCTACCACATTGAAGACGGTTGTGAGTGACCTCCCCACAAAATAGAAGGCCACCCCGATATACTTGAGGCACATGTTGTTGAAGGTGATCATACACACAAAAATGATGGACAGTGGCAGTGTCTGAGGACGATGATTATGGAGATGTTAAATGGTGCAGGGGAAGGGAGGTATAACAACAAAACAATTAACTGGGGGGGGGGGGGGGGATGAAATATTGGATTTACAGTAATGATAAGACAATAAACTTGGTGGAGGCAGGCGAGGCATGTGTGTATGGAAGTGAGAAAAAAAATTGAATTGACAGAATAAACATGGTGGAGGCAAGCGAGGCACGTGTGTATGGTAGTGAGGGAAAGCAAAAAGGGTTCACAGCAATGAGGCGTAATCAACTTTGAGGGCAGCGTAGTCAAGAGGCAGGATGTCAACATTTGGACAGAAAAGATTTGGGTTCAAAGCCCACCACAGGTTGTGGTGTTAAAAAAAAAATATTTGAAAAATGAATCTGTGGTTTCCCCATGGCCAATGGATTTGCAGCAAAATTATTATATTTGGACCTTTCGGCCCACCACATCCAACTTCAATGTTATTTTTGAGTACTGGGTTGTCTTCCCTCTTCAATCCCTAATCGTTTGGCCAGACAAGACAAATTACTTTGGGGAGATACAACATTTGTGGAGCAATAATAAGACAATTTTGGGGAGATACAACATTTGTGGAGCAATAATAAGACAATTTTTGGGGAGATTAAAAGTTGTAATTGTTTCAGTGTTTAGTTTTTACTGCCACAGAAACAGATTTCTGGTAATAGTTTTGTCTGTTTCAGTGTTTAGTTTTACTATCACAGAAAACAGATTTCTGGTGATAGTTTTGTATGTTTCAGTGTTTAGTTTTACTATCACAGAAAACAGATTTCTGGTGATAGTTTTGTCTGTTTCAGTGTTTAGTTTTACTGTCACAGAAAACAGATTTCTGGTAATAGTTTTGTCTGTTTCAATGTTTAGTTTTACTGTCACAGAAAACAGATTTCTGGTAATAGTTTTGTCTGTTTCAGTGTTTAGTTTTACTATCACAGAAAACAGATTTATGGTAGTAGTTTTGTTTGTTTCAGTGTTTAGTTTTACTGTCACAGAAAACAGATTTCTGGTGATAGTTTTGTCTGTTTCAGTGTTTAGTTTTACTGTCACAGAAAACAGACTTATGGTAATAGTTTTGTCTGTTTCAGTGTTTAGTTTTACTGTCACAGAAATCAGATTTCTGGTGATAGTTTTGTCTGTTTCACTTTCAAGTTGGTAGTAATGATACAAGCTCATGTCAAGGCAAGTTGTATCAACTTACTGCTCTGATGAGTTTGGCCTCTATCTTCAGTGATGGGAAACTGATAATGTTAGGGAAGAGCTGGCCAGCCACACTCAGGACAATACAGAGCACAACGGTTACCACACACTGGAACCAGGTCACAAACAAAGGTGCATCCAGCTGCAGAAATAGGTCACAATAACAACAAATTACAATCACGGATTATCACTCAAACCCTAATAACACATTTTCTTCTTCTTTTTCTTCTTCTACCTTTCAACTCCCTGTGCAGAATAGGTCTTCAACAAACACTTTCCAAGCCGTTCTGTTCCTTCTCATTCTTTCAAGATCATTCCATGTCATCCCTCTCTGCTTCCACCTGTCTTCTCCATACATGTCATAAACAGAGAGCCCTTATTTTTCCTGGATGGGGGATTTACTTTTTTACCTTTTCTTTGACTTATCCATGTTTGTGAAGTTTTTGCAGCTAATTTTTTTTTTTACAGTATGGGATAGCCAGTTCCATGCCCAACCTCCTTTAGTCACCTATAACAAACAAACCTGGCACAGTACAGCGCTACAATTCTTTACTCCCTTTTCATACCCCGGCAGTACACAGGCGTGCCTTTACCTCATTTACCCTGAATTTTCCCTCCAGGATAACGATTAGTTGGTTATTACGTGTCTTCACATATAAAATAAAAGGCATTTGTCTTGCTCAAATTGTGCTAATAGTTTTTTTTTTCTATTCATTTTCAGTGGTTCACAATTTCATTATTTGTCTCTGTTCTCTTTTCTGTTCATATAATTCTTCAAATTTTTTAATAAATCCATGGCGGCTGGGTAGTCTAGATGTTAAATGTCAGCAATTGGAATTATTGGGCAATGCTCACCTCCAATTACATCTAGCAATCCTCACTACCAATTACACTTAGCAATGCTCACATAATTTTATCTAACAAAAGACACACCAATACTTACTACCAATGACATCTGGCAATGCTGACTGTCAGCTACATCTAGCACTTACTACCAATGACATCTGGCAATGCTGACTGTCAGCTACATCTAGCACTTACTACCAATTACATCTGGCAATGTTGACTGTCAGCTACATCTAGCACTTACTACCAATTACATCTGGCAATGTTGACTGTCAGCTACATCTAGCACTTACTACCAATTACATCTGGCAATGTTGACTGTCAGCTACATCTAGCACTTACTACCAATTACATCTGGCAATGTTGACTGTCAGCTACATCTAGCACTTACTACCAATTACATCTGGCAATGTTGACTGTCAGCTACATCTAGCACTTACTACCAATTACATCTGGCAATGTTGACTGACTGTCAGCTACATCTAGCACTCACTACCAATTACATCTGGCAATGCTGACTGTCAGCTACATCTAGCACTCACTACCAATTACATCTACTAATTATGCACAGCAGCGCTATCCAACATGTTTATTATACAGGGGCAAAACTAACTGATGGCCATATAGACAGGGGCACCAAGTTACTATTGTGACAATAATAATAAAAGTAACATTCATAGTAGTATTACAGTATTTAAAATTAAAAGCAGAAACCACATTCCCAGGGGTACAACAAAAATATACCTTTTTTTCCCATCTTTTAACCCTAATATCAGGCTGAGTACAATTTAGCAACAAGAAAGTATGGTACTACAAAAATATACCTTTTGTTTCCCATCTTTTAACCCTAATTATCAGGCTGAGTACAATTTAGCAACAAGAAAGTATGGTACTACAAAAATATACCTTTTGTTTCCATCTTTTAACCCTAATTATCAGGCTGAGTACATTTAGCAACAAGAAAGTATCCCACTGGTGCCAGGAAAGTAAGTTGAGAGTGCAAGGACCCCACGGGTGCCATTTTGAACAGCAATGATGTATATCAATATTCAGTTACCTAAGAAACACAACTCACCTTCAAATCTTCACTGCTCAACAGATACTTGTTGACAAACACCATGGAAATGAGATGATCCTGGACAAAGAGAACACAAGTTAATATTCTTCATGTCATCTCTTGTGCAAAACACAATTAAATTAATGTTCTTCATGTCATCTCTTGTGCAAACACAATAAAATTAATGTTCTTCATGTCATCTCTTGTACAAACACAATTAAATTAATATTCTTCATGTCATCCCTTATGCAAATACAATTAAATTAATGTTCTTCATGTCATCTCTTGTGCAAACACAATTAAATTAATGTTCTTCATGTCATCTCTTGTGCAAACACAATAAAATAATGTTCTTCATGTCATCTCTTGTACAAACACAATTAAATTAATATTCTTCATGTCATCCCTTATGCAAATACAATTAAATTAATGTTCTTCATGTCATCTCTTGTGCAAACACAATTAAATTAATGTTCTTCATGTCATCTCTTGTGCAAACACAATAAAATTAATGTTCTTCATGTCATCTCTTGTACAAACACAATTAAATTAATATTCTTCATGTCATCTCTTGTGCAAACACAATAAAATTAATGTTCTTCATGTCATCTCTTGTACAAACACAATTAAATTAATGTTCTTCATGTCATCTCTTGTGCAAACACAATAAAATTAATGTTCTTCATGTCATCTCTTGTACAAACACAATTAAATTAATATTCTTCATGTCATCCCTTATGCAAATACAATTAAATTAATGTTCTTCATGTCATCTCTTGTGCAAACACAATAAAATTAATGTTCTTCATGTCATCTCTCGTGCAAACACAATTAAATTAATATTCTTCATGTCATCCCTTATGCAAATACAATTAAATTAATATTCTTCATGTCATCTCTTGTGCAAACACAATTAAATTAATATTCTTCATGTCATCTCTTGTGCAAACACAATTAAATTAATATTCTTCATGTCATCCCTTATGCAAATACAATTAAATTAATATTCTTCATGTCATCTCTTGTGCAAACACAATTAAATTAATATTCTTCATGTCATCTCTTGTGCAAACACAATTAAATTAATATTCTTCATGTCATCTCTTGTGCAAACACAATTAAATTAATATTCTTCATGTCATCTCTTGTGCAAACACAATTAAATTAATATTCTTCATGTCATCCCTTATGCAAACACAATAAAGTTTATATTAACCAATGTCATATCTAGTAAAAACACAATAAAGTTGATATTAACCAATGTCATATCTAGTAAAAACACAATAAAGTTGATATTATCCAATGTCATATCTAGTAAAAACACAATAAGTTGATATTAACCAATGTCATATCTAGTAAAAACACAATAAAGTTGATATTATCCAATGTCATATCTAGTAAAAACACAATAAAGTTGATATTAACCAATGTCATATCTAGTAAAAACACAATAAAGTTGATATTATCCAATGTCATATCTAGTAAAAACACAATAAAGTTGATATTATCCAATGTCATATCTAGTAAAAACACAATAAAGTTGATATTATCCAATGTCATATCTAGTAAAAACACAATAAAGTTGATATTATTCAATGTCATATCTAGTAAAAATACAATAAAGTTGATATTATCCAATGTCATATCTAGTAAAAACACAATAAAGTTGATATTATCCAATGTCATATCTAGTAAAAACACAATAAAGTTGATATTATCCAATGTCATATCTAGTAAAAACAAAATAAAGTTGATATTATCCAATGTCATATCTAGTAAAAACACAATAAAGTTGATATTATCCAATGTCATATCTAGTAAAAACACAATAAAGTTGATATTAACCAATGTCATATCTAGTAAAAACACAATAAAGTTGATATTATCCAATGTCATATCTAGTAAAAACACAATAAAGTTGATATTAACCAATGTCATATCTAGTAAAAATACAATAAAGTTGATATTATCAATGTCATATCTAGTAAAAACACAATAAAGTTGATATTATCCAATGTCATATCTAGTAAAAACACAATAAAGTTGATATTACCCAATGTCATATCTAGTAAAAACACAATAAAGTTGATATTATCCAATGTCATATCTAGTAAAAACACAATAAAGTTGATATTATCCAATGTCATATCTAGTAAAAACACAATAAAGTTGATATTATCCAATGTCATATCTAGTAAAAACACAATAAAGTTGATATTATCCAATGTCATATCTAGTAAAAACACAATTAAGTTGATATTGTTCATGTTATTTCTTGTGAAAACATAAGTTTATATTCTTCATGTCTTCTCTTGTATCATATTATAGATCTTGTCACCTGTTTTAACAGTAATAATAGTAGCCTTCATCATTATTAGTAGCCTTCAATATTATTATATAGCAGCCTTCATCATTATTATATAATAGACATCATCATTATATATAGTAGCCTTCATCATTATTATACAATAGACATCATCATTATTATATAGCAGCCTTCATCATTATTATATAGCAGCCTTCATCATTATTATATAGCAGCCTTCATCATTATTATATAGTAGCCTTCATCATTATTATATAGCAGCCTTCATCATTATTATATAATAGACATCATCATTATTATATAGCAGCCTTCATCATTATTATATAATAGACATCATCATTATTATATAGTAGCCTTCATCATTATTATATAGTAGCTTTCATCATTATTATATAATAGCCATCATCATTATTATATAGCAGCCTTCATCATTATTATATAATAGACATCATCATTATTATATAAAAGCCTTCATCATTATTATATAATAGCCATCATCATTATTATATAGCAGCCTTCATCATTATTATATAATAGACATCATTATTATTATATAGTAGCCTTCATCATTATTATATAATAGCCAAGATCATTATTAGTAGTCTTCATCATTATTATATAATGGCCATCATCATTATTATATAATGGCCATCATCATTATTAATAGCCTTCATAATTATTATATAATAGCCATCATCATTATTAATAGCCTTCATCATTATTATACAATAGCCATCATCATTATTATATAATAGCCTTCATCATTATTATATAGTAGCCTTCATAATTATTAGTAGCCTTCATCATTATTAGTAGCCTTCATCATTATTATATAGTAGCCTTCATCATTATTATATAATAGACATCATCATTATTATATAGTAGCCTTCATTATTATTATATAGTAGCCTTCATCATTAGTTAGTATCTTTCATCATTATTATATAGTAGCCTTCATCATTATTATATAATAGACATCATCATTATTATATAGTATCCTTCATCATTAGTTAGTATCTTCCATCATTATTATATAGTAGCCTTCATCAGTATTAGTAGCCTTCATCATTAGCTAGTATCCTTCATCATTATTATATAGTAGCCTTCATCATTATTATATAATAGACATCATCATTATTATATAGTAGCCTTCATCATTAGTTAGTATCTTCCATCATTATTATATAGTAGCCTTCATCATTATTATATAATAGACATCATCATTATTATATAGTATCCTTCATCATTAGTTAGTATCTTCCATCATTATTATATAGTAGCCTTCATCATTATTATATAATAGACATCATCATTATTATATAGTAGCCTTCATCAATTAGTTAGTATCTTCCATCATTATTATATAGTAGCCTTCATCAGTATTAGTAGCCTTCATCATTAGCTAGTATCCTTCATCATTATTATATAGTAGCCTTCATCATTAACTAGTATCCTTCATCATTATTATATAGTAGCCTTCATCATTAGTTAGTATCTTCCATCATTATTATATAGTAGCCTTCATCATTATTAGTAGCCTTCATCATTATTATATAATAGCCATCATCATTATTAATAGCCTTCATCATTATTATATAGTAGCCTTCATCATTATTATATAGTAGCCTTCATCATTATTAGTAGCCTTCATCATTATTATATAGTAGCCTTCATCATTATTATATAAAAGCCATCATCATTATTAATAGCCTTCATCATTATTATATAATAGCCATCATCATTATTATATAATAGCCATCATCATTATTATATAGTAGCCTTCATAATTATTAGTAGCCTTTCATCATTATTAGTAGCCTTCATCATTAGTTAGTATCCATCATTATTATATAGTAGCCTTCATCATTAGTTAGTATCTTCCATCATTATTATATAGTAGCCTTCATCATTAGTTACTATCTTCCATATATAGTAGCTTCATCATTAGTTAGTATCTTCCATCATTATTATATAGTAGCCTTCATCATTAGTTAGTATCTTCCATCATTATTATATAGTAGCCTTCATCATTAGTTAGTATCTTCCATCATTATTATATAGTAGCCTTCATCATTAGTTAGTATCCATCATTATTATATAGTAGCCTTCATCATTAGTTAGTATCCATCATTATTATATAGTAGCCTTCATCATTAGTTAGTATCCATCATTATTATATAGTAGCTTTCATCATTAGTTAGTATCCTTCATCATTATTATATAGTAGCCTTCATCATTAGCTAGTATCTTCCATCATTATTATATAGTAGCCTTCATCATTAGCTAGTATCTTCCATCATTATTATATAGTAGCCTTCATCATTAGTTAGTATCCTCCATCATTATTATATAGTAGCCTTCATCATTAGTTAGTATCTTCCATCATTATTATATAGTAGCCTTCATCATTAGTTAGTATCCTCATCATTATTATATAGTAGCCTTCATCATTAGTTAGTATCTTCCATCATTATTATATAGTAGCCTTCATCATTAGCTAGTATCCTTCATCATTATTATATAGTAGCCTTCATCATTAGCTAGTATCCTTCATCATTATTGTATAGTAGCCTTCATCATTAGTTAGTATCTTCCATCATTATTATATAGTAGCCTTCATCATTAGTTAGTATCCTCCATCATTATTATATAGTAGCCTTCATCATTAGTTAGTATCCTCCATCATTATTATATAGTAGCCTTCATCATTAGTTAGTATCCTCCATCATTATTATATAGTAGCCTTCATCATTAGTTAGTATCCTCCATCATTTTTATATAGTAGCCTTCATCATTAGCTAGTATCCTTCACCATTATTATAGAGTAGCCTTCATCATTATGATATAACTGTGCTCTTGTGATTATGTCAAAACTAGATGTTTTGTTGCCAGTTTGCTTGCTGCTCAGTGTTTCTATAACAAGAAGGTTTGCAGAGCTTTTAATAACTTCAGATGACAAATATAATGCCAGTGGAATTTAAAGAGCTTTCATGGAAACATATTTTGGTAAACATATTTCTTAGGACCATTACCAAAATAAAGATCTGTCTTCCTCTTAGTGTTCACCTGTTAAGTGGGCAATGTATATATTGTAAAAAAGTAAAGTAAAGTACCCCCCGTCACGCCAAGTGGCGTATAGGGAAATATGGTGTTAGTGACCCTATATTTTACAGACCTTCAGCACATGATTTTTGGGGTAATGTGGTCGGTATTACGCCCGTGCTGCTTTTACTTTCCCAGAAAAAATCCGGTACCCATTTAAGGCTGGGTGAACCCGGAGCCGTCGGTTGGATCGAACCCTACCCCTTGTCCGTAGTAGTCCATTCACTAACCACTGAGCTATCGCGGCTCCTACTAATTTTTAGGGAATTAGTAAAACCCAGGTGTCCTCGCCAGGATTACGAACCCGGCTGTTGCCGTGGTAAGCCAACCGCCTATCGATTGCGCTAACCGGACACCCATGTATATATTGTGTTGCTAGTATAAGGGTGGACATGGGGCCTCAGTAGCCTAGTGGGAAAATTGCTCGACTGGGCTACCGACTTTTGGACAACCCATGTTCAATTAATAGAGATTCTTTGTGGAAAATTCTGAAGCAATATGGCTTACCATCAAAAATCATAAATATTATCAAAGACATGTATGATGGTTACACATGTGCAGTTCGAACAGAGGAAGGACTGAGCGAATGTTTCCCAATAGAAACTGGGGTTAAACAAGGATGTATTTTATCGCCCTTGTTATTTGGAATTGTTATGGACTTCATAATGAAGAAATGCTGCACTGGTAATAAAGGCATCGAATGGATACAAGGAGACCATTTGGAGGACCTGGACTTTGCTGATGACATAGTTCTCATCAGCAATCAGATAAAACGATGCAGGAAAACACAAATGAACTATCATCAATAGCCAGCAAAATTGGGCTTGAGGTCAATCATGAAAAGACTAAAGTCATGAAAAGTTTAATTCCAACAAGTGACAAAATATACATGGAAAACAAACCAGTAGAAGAGATCGATCACTTCATCTATCTTGGAAGTCACATTGATCGAGAAGGGATACGAGCAAAGAAATTAGAATCAGACTGGCTAAAGCAGCAATGTCTTTCAGAAGCCTTGAAAAGTTGTGGAAATCAAAACTCATTAGCACAAACACAAAACTTAGGCTATTCAAATCAAATGTACTATCAACCCTTACGTATGCGTGTGAAAGCTGGAAAACAACAAGAGATATAGAAACAAAGTTGAACGCATTCGAAAATAAATGTCTAAGGAAAATACTTGGTATAGAATGGAACGAATTCAAAACAAACGAGGAAATTAGAGAAATCGCCAATCAACCACTAATATCTTCAGTAATAAAGAAAAGACGATGGTCATATGTTGGACATGTGATGAGAAGAGATAATAACCGAATAGTAAAGCAAGCCCTCATAAGGGAAACAACAGGTAAGAGAAAAAGAGGAAGACCCAGAGAGACACTGAGAAGAACATTGATGAGAGAGGCAAGAGCAGCAGGATTCGGCTCCCTCAATGAGATAGAGCTGCTTGCACAGAACAGAGACAAATAGCGAGATTTAATAAAATATCTTTAAAAGAATTTAAAACTGCTAGAACAAAAATTCAGATAAGAGAAGGAGTATCTTGGTCTACGCCCAAAGGGCGGCTACGGCTCGAAGGTCAATTGATAGATAGATAGATGTTCAATTCCCGCTGGAAGCAGTGTGAATTATTCTCGTGGTTGGAAAAAAAATCCCCCCCCCCCCCCCACACTGGTCGACCCAGCTGCTGGCAGAAATGGGTTCTAGGGTGTTACTCTGGGAAGGTTAGTATGTTACCTTGACCTTTAGGTGGAAGACAAAGTCTGTTCCTTTAGTTGTCATTGATTGCAGACAGAAAGAAAGCAACATTTTTAAAAATATTCATGACATTTGCATAGATAAGAGGAGCTAGGAAGGTATAAGATTACTAATAATGGAACAAATCAGTAAACTACAGTGATGTGAGTAATGAGAGAATAGAAGAGAATACATACTGCATGGAAGTCAGTTGAATAGATGAGAATACAACACTGCATGGAAGTCAACTGAGAAAACTAGCACAGAGTAACAAAAAGATGAAGGATGTCAAAAGGGTGGGTGGGGGGTGGGGGTGACTGGAGGCTAGACTCTGGGCAAACCAAGCAAGAAATTAATAATAAAAATTATCATTAAATTTTTAATTTAATTAAAATGAGTTAGCTACATCTGTTGATATACTCATAATGACTGCATGTGAGGAAATATGTGAGAATGAATACCAGAATAATAGCTCAATAGAATGATAGATCATAGGATTATAGATTATAATATAGATGCAATTTAGTTTAACTAAAGTTTAAAGTTACAAATTCTAATATTAGACTTATACTAGCTAGAGTTCTAAACTAAGAGTTAGTTTAGATGCGACTACGTAAAACAGTAGAAGATGTAGTTACTAAACTAAAGCTGATTGCTGACTTTGTTGTAGACTTGCCTTAGGATTGAATTACATAGTTTTTGTTAAGTTGACATTTTACAGATCATGAAAGTAAAACTAAGACTCAAATAATAGTATTAAGTTAATTCAGTTCAAGACCCTTTGTTTAGGGCTGCCTGTTATTTTAATGTTTTTCTTCATTTCCATTGTGTGTGTTTTTTTTTTATGTCCCGTTGTTTGTCACTTTAGACTTTGTGTTGTGTTTGATTTAGTTTGTGTTGTGTTTGATTTAGGGAACAGGCAAATAATAGCAATGCTGCGGTAAAGCTGGTAGCAAGGAGCCAATGGTGGGGTGTGCTAAACACTCCAAGGTATGGTGACAGCTTTACAAATAAAGAACACAACACAATACTAGTAATTGTGCTTCACCGCTTGTTGTCGTTGTCCCTGTATTCTGAAGAAGGCCACAGGCCGAAACGTCAGTATTGTGTTGTGTTCCTTATTTGTAAAGCTGTCACCATACCTTGGAGTGTTTAGCACACCCCACCATTGGCTCCTTGTGTTTGATTTAGTTTGTGTTGTGTTTGATTTAGTTTGTGTTGTGTTTGTTTAGTTGTGTTGTGTTTGATTTAGTTTTGTTGTGTTTGATTTAGTTTGTGTTGTGTTGTGTTTGACTTTTGTTGTGTTTGATTTAGTTTGTGTTGTGTTTGATTTAGTTTGTGTTGTGTTTGACTTTTGTTGTGTTTGATTTAGTTTGTGTTGTGTTTGATTTAGTTTGTTTGTGTTGTGTTTGACTTTGTGTTGTGTTTGATTTAGTTTTGTGTTTGTTTGATTTAGTTTGTGTTGTGTTTGACTTTGTGTTGTGTTTGATTTAGTTTGTGTTGTGTTGACTTTGTGTTGTGTTTGATTTAGTTTGTGTTGTTTTGATTTAGTTTGTGTTGTGTTTGATTTAGTTTGTGTTGTGTTTGATTTAGTTTGTGTTGTGTTTGATTTAGTTTGTGTTGTGTTGTGTTTGACTTTGTGTTGTGTTTGATTTAGTTTGTGTTGTGTTTGACTTTGTGTTGTGTTTGACTTTGTGTTGTGTTTGATTTAGTTTGTGTTGTGTTTGATTTAGTTTGTTTGTGTTGTGTTTGACTTTGTGTTGTGTTTGACTTTGTGTGTGTTTGATTTAGTTTGTGTTGTGTTTGATTTAGTTTGTTTGTGTTGTGTTTGACTTTGTGTTGTGTTTGATTTAGTTTGTTTGTGTTGTGTTTGATTTAGTTTGTTTGTGTTGTGTTTGACTTTGTGTTGTGTTTGACTTTGTGTTGTGTTTGATTTAGTTTGTGTTGTGTTTGATTTAGTTTGTGTTGTGTTGTGTTTGATTTAGTTTGTGTTGTGTTTGATTTAGTTTGTTTGTGTTGTGTTTGATTTAGTTTGTGTTGTGTTTGATTTAGTTGTGTTGTGTTTGATTTAGTTTTGTGTTGTGTTTGATTTAGTTTGTGTTGTGTTTGATTTAGTTTGTGTTGTGTTTGATTTAGTTTGTTTGTGTTGTGTTTGATTTAGTTTGTGTTGTGTTTGATTTAGTTTGTGTTGTGTTTGATTTAGTTTGTTTGTGTTGTGTTTGATTTAGTTTGTTTGTGTTGTGTTTGACTTTGTGTGTGTTTGACTTTGTGTTGTGTTTGATTTAGTTTGTGTTGTGTTTGATTTAGTTTGTGTTGTGTTTTTATTAAGTTTGAGTCCAACTGTCAGTTGATGACCTCACAGAGACTAGAATAGAATCATCATCAGAAAGCTCAGAGAAGATTATAACGATGATGATATATTTTATTAGAGAAGGGAGGCTGCGCTGGATTTACCACACAAAAAAAATTAAATGTGGACGTGGTTGTTATAACTTAAGAAAACACAGATAAATATTCTCACCAGTAGGCCGCGACAACGCCAGCAATGGTGAAATACTTGGAGACCAAGGACTCCATGTTTACACGTCGCCGGTTGATGGCCGTCGCCAAGATGGTGGAGCTGCTGGCTCGACTTGAATCAATCGAGCTCCTCACACTTGGCGTTGACGACATGTCACGGTACATTTCAGTGGTCGCTTTTAACCACAGTTATTTTGCCTAACTTGAATCACAAACTAGACACAAGCAACGAAATCCTGGTAGAGGGCTAAACAGGCAGGTTCCTGCTGTCGATTCGCTCCAGAAAATGTGTACACATCAGGGCGGCTCTCCTGATATCGCATGTTGATGGGTGAGAGGGGGTAAGTTTATTGTCGATGGGTGAGCCTAGCAAACGTGCGACTACTATCGCTCTAGTTGAGAGCTAAATATAATATTCTAAAAGTTTTCCTCCAGTACGCGCGTGTTGCTTGGTGAACAAGGCGAGATGCAGATTCACAATAATCTATAGACGACACATAAAAAGTATTTGCATTTTTTTAGAACTGCAAAAAAAAAAAAAAAAAACAGGCCTTTATCAGTGACCAGTCTTCATTGAAATTATATAACTGTCTATATATACCATTACTGTCATTATTTTCGTAAGGTTCTAAATAGTGCTATCTGATTCAAAAGGACATTTCATTTGTAGGTTTTTTTTTTTTTTGTCTTGGTGGGAGGAGGGAAACGATTCAATTTACCAGCACACACACCCCCCCCCCCCTTTTACTTCTTCCCCTCCCCTCCAGCTGTAGCAGAAAATATGCTCAATTTTTCATTTAGTTCTATCATTGTTATTTATTTTTAGTAACATACAATCATATCTAAATACTGAACAATATTTTGAAGACAAAATCGAATTCAGTTTTCTATTTATCTATCTGTCTGTCTACTGTCCTTTCGAGACAAAGACGGCACATAGGGCAGAAATTCTAGACTCTTGTGCACCCCGATCTTTCAGCTGTCAGACCTTGCACGGGATCTTCATTGTGTGTCGTCACTGGGCTCTGTTCTGTGCGATTTGCTCAATCTCGACGAGGGAGGTGATGCCTGCTGTTGTCGCCTCTAGCTTTAATGTTCTTTTTAGTGTTTCTCTAAATAAGCCTCTTTAATTTTTACCCCCAGGATCCCATCTGAGTTTTATATGTCGACAAAATGACATGCACACACCCTATACTGCCTGCATGCTAAGTGATTCGCTGAGCATGATAAGAAAAGTGGAGGTGGGCTCTGTATGTATGCAATGGTTTGGGTCATTGCAGAATTCAAAAATACGTAGGGTCACATTTGTCTACGTCCCTATACATACATGCGAGAGTATGGTGAAATGAAAGAGCGGACAGGTTGGCTAGCTGCTTTCGTTGAAGACGGTCAATCAATGGATCGGGCGGATATCATCGATGCCCTCCAAGATGTGGGAAGACCACAGGACTTCGACAACCATGAGCCACGTCACTCCTTCGTATGAAAGAGATGGGAGATAAGATGGGCACAGCCAGAAACGAGACACTCAGTGTCTGGTATAAGAAAACTTCTCAACCAACACAGAACTGGAGTTGTCAGCTGCTGGACACTGCAGGAATTGCTAAGGAGGGGATCTGAGCACCTATCGACATGTGTCGAAGTGCAGTGATAATGACCTACAAATAACTCAATAATACACCACATACATACACCAAATAACCACCTATGTGTAACAAATACATACTTTAATGTGAAACACAAGCATAAAGTAACATGGCGTCATGCTAGAAGTGGTCACTGGCACCAACTAGACCTAGTTCTTACACGTAGGCAGTCTTTAAATAACATCAGAATAACACGAACATATCACAGTGCAGACTGCAACACAGACCACGCTCTAGTCATTAGTAAGATCAAAGCCAGAAGTAGTCGTATCTACAAATCAAGAGAGCCTGCAGCAGCCAAGATCAACATCACAGCGGCAAAAACCACACCAACCGAAGATATTTTTAGATCCAAGTTTGATGAACTGGTAGAAGAAGTAGAAGATGCATCAAGTGTGGATGACAACTGGTGCTCCCTGAGAACACACATCTATAACTGCGCTCTATCTACCTACGGCCAGAAACGGTTCTCAAAGAACGACTGGGTCGAAGAAAATGCAGCAAGACTAGACCCACTAATAGCTAATAAGAAAAAAGCTTTACTGAAAAAACGCATTCCTAGGCAAATACTATATGGCGAGCTAAAACACGGAAAACGACAAATCGGCAGACCTAAACTACGATATAGAGATATCTGCAAATCATCTCTGAAAGACTTCGCCATCTGTGAAAACGACTGGCAACATCTGGCAAGTGATCGCACATCATGGAGAGCACGTATAAGGAACGGTATAACAACATTTGAGACTGTTCTAAGACAGGACTTAGAAGAGAAGAGACTCATGAAAAAGGATGGTAAACCCTGTGGACCAGCGAGCCTGACCTGTTCATTATGTGACCGCGTGTGTTTGTCAAACATTGGTAGAATTAGCCACGAGAGAAGCTGTTCGGCAAAAACAATACCTCAAAAAAATACGCAATAGCCTCCACTAGACCGTCTGACAAGACGAAAAGGGCCATATATATACATACACCACACGTACACACTCGTCACACGAACTATATCTAGAGAGTGATACCCGTGACTCGCCGCGATAGATCAGTGGTTAGTGAACTGGACTACAAAGGACAAGAGGTAGGGTTCGATCCCAACCGACGGCGTCAGTTCACCCAAACTTTAATGGGTACCGGATTTTTTTTCTGGGAAAGTAAAGCGGCACAGGCGTAATACTGACCACATTACCCAAAAATCATGTGCCGAAGGTCTATAAAATTTATGGCCACTAACATCATATTCCCTATACGCCACTTGGCGTGACCAGAGTACTTTACTTTTTTATACCCGTGACCCGCTAAAAGATGTTCGGTAAACAGTGAGGCTTTTGTGGAGGTAACTCACTTGTAGTCTAGGAAACATTTTTTAGTTGCGGAGATTTGAGGCCGCGCATCAGCGTCAATGTAAAACTAACTTTGAATAGTCATACGTTGACCACGTACACTGGCAACTAGGAATTATGCACAAACTGTAGCATATTCCTAAGCCATACCGGCTGACGTATGCGATCATGCCTTTCCCTAATTCTCTATTCACATGTCATGACACAAAGCTATCTATAAAGTTAGGGAATAATAGAACAAAGAAGTATGTGTTAGCACTCGGAAAAATGACAGACAAACAACAATAGAAAAAAACGAAGAACAATATATGGTCCGAAGTGGGATCGAACCCGTACTCAGTGGCACCGCGCCTTGCCACGAGAAGCCGAACGCTTGGTACACTGCCACGCAGCCAACTGAAAAATTGGCTATTGCAGTAGTGTCTTCCACGAAAGGCGATCTCAATGACTATAGCATAGGGTAACGATCACAGACCGGAAATAAATTGTATATTTGTACTTTCCTATTAATGCAAGTATCTCCCAGTAGGGCTGAATACTTGTGTTGTAGACAAACATTTATTGGACGAAACAGCACGAATAGTAGTTCCGTTCAGAAAATTCATGCCCACGGAGTTTATTAATTAACTCGGAAACTGTTTGATCAATTTATGTAATTCTTTTTCGTGAAATCTTATTTTTTTCATCGACCTTCAGTCAGATTGTTTGCCCTACTGTCATGCATTTAGAAAATATTGTTGCTTATTTGAGGTATATACAAATATGATTTTCTTGCTTGTCCTAAATTTTAGGATTTTACAATACCCACATTTATTGTAATCAACTCACCAATTAAAAAGGCAAATTTCACGTGCACACCACACAATCTTAGCACCGTTTCGCACTCGTAACTTCACATGTAAGACATGCGGCACTCCGCGGGTTTTTTAAAAAATCTCATTACCGGTTTCTTGTTAAGATTTTTCCAGAGGCGTATTTTGACAAATGACTATAACTGACTATAAATGCATATTCCTGCATGTGTGATAATTTGTAAGCTGTTGTGAAGTAACGACTTGATTTTTAAAACCATTAAGAGTTTAAAGTGTAAATTCATCACTATGCAAAAGATAACTGTGTTATTGTACATGCACTTTTGCAAGGAATCTAAAAAGGGTCGGTTATATTACGATATAAAAAAAAAACCCCAGAAAACAGAACACGGGCAGCTCTAAATATAGATAGAAAGTCTTTCAATCGATGGATAGGACAGAACTTTGACTCTGCAGAGGTCAAGCAAGGAAGAAAAATGAAGTTGATGACTTTGACAAAGATTTTATTAGACGTGAAATTTTGAAAATGTTTGAATCGAATCAACTTGTTACACTGCGCAAACTTAAAGTTCGACTACAATTAGAATGTGATATTGAAATATCAAAAACGACTCTTTGGAAGATCGTAAGAGGCGTTGGTTTCACTTTTCGAAAATCTGCTAGTGGTAGAAATATTGTTTGTGAAAAATCACACCTGATAACTGCCCGAAGCAAATACCTGAGGCAGATCCATGAGCGATGAATGGAAGGCTACGATATAGTATATTTGGATCAAACGTGGGTCAATGCTCATCATACATATGAGAAAGAATGGCAATCAGTTGACAGAGAAAATAAAAGAAGCTTTCCCAGCAGCAAAGGACAACACATTATATTGGTACATGCTGGCAGTAGAGAGAATGGTCTTGTTAATGACACACAACTTATTTTTCAATCAAAGACTACAGACAATATGGACTACCACATGGAAATGAATGGACGAATTTACAGACTAGATAGAGAACACTCTACTCCCCATTCTGGATAGACCTTCATGTCTTGTAATGGTCAATGCATCCTATAATAATGCGGTAGCACTGGAGGACAAAGTTCCTAATTCGTCAAGCACAAAAGATTAAATCATCACATGGCTTAGAAAAAGAATATGTTTCCTTGAGTTGTTGCAACTTGTTAGACAAACTAAGAAGACAAAGTTATATCAAATTGATAAAATAATAGCAAAGTATGGCCACACATCTCTTCGCCTCCCACCTTATCATTCGCACCTCAACCCAATAGAACTTGTGTGGGCTAAAATCAAAGGGCGAGTTGCTGCGCAGAACATGACGTTTAAAGTTTGTGATGTTAAAGAATTGACGCGTGATGCCCTCTCAACGATAGACATTGAATACTGGAGAAAATGTGGCGACATGTGCTCAGAGAAGAAAAAATACTGCCAACGAGATGGATTGCATTTTGTCCAACCGATGAGATATTGAGTTATTAGCGGGTCATCATCATTGCACTCCGAACATGTCCATAGGTGCTCAGATCCCCTCCTCAGCAAATCCCACATCATCCAGCGACTGACATCAGTTCTGTGTTGGTTGATTAGTCTTCTTACACGCCCACTAAGTTTCTCGTTTCTGGCTGTGCCTATCTTAACTCCCATCTCTTTCATCAGAAGGAGTGACGTGGACTCATGGTTATCGAAGTCCTGTATTCTTCCAACTTCTCGGAGTGCATTGATGATGTCCGCCCGATCCATTGGTTGACCGTCCTCAACAATAGCCGTCTGTAGCCGACCTGTCCGCTCTTTCATTTCCCCGTACTCCATCAAGTCCTGGGACTTAGAAAAGGTGACCTTACGTATTTTTGACTTCTGCAACGACTCTACCAATTGCCTACGTACAGATCCCACCTCCACTTTTTTTATCATGCTCATCGAATCACTCAGTATACATGCGTGGATGTAGTCTTGTGACTCTAACCATTTGAATGCCTTGGTCACTGCCATCACCTCCATTGCCATGCTACTCGTGGTCATAACGTATGCACAACTGTCTTCCTTGACTATTCTGCCTGCCGAGCGTGCTCTAAATGCCCATACATTTTTTTGGTGTCGAAATACAGATCCATCTGTATAGATGACTACATCTTTCTCATCGGTGTTATCCTAGATGAGATCGTTGACCTCCGCATTGACCACGACTGAGTTCTGTTCCCTACATTTCCTGTCTAGTGTGACAATACACGAGAATATCCACTTGAATGATGTAGGCACCGGTATCCACTCCTCGCCAGCGTTGATATTGGTAAGCCCACAGATCTGATTCATGACATCTTCTGTTCGGCCCACCCATGATTTGCCTCTTTTTAGCCTAACACCCTTCCCTGTGTTGAGCTCATGATGCAATGGATGCTCTTTATCTGCACTAATCTTCAGGCATGCTCGTGCCCTCCAAATTTTGATCCTGTCATCCATGGTTGGAAAGTCGAGAAGATACCATGATGTCCAACCGATAACAGTTGTTAACCTCTTAGAGACTTCAGATTCGGGATAACATGTTTATGACATGTGCACCATTTTGTTGATGACACTCTTACTATTTGCTGACTATGTGTGTTCGATGTTCTGGTTGTTCCATATATTTTGTTGATGACACGCCTGCTATTTGGCGAATATGTGTGTTTGATACTTTGGTCAAAGTTTACCTATCTCTATGACGAAGCTATAAAATCAAACGAAAAATTGTGCCCTATTCAATATAATACGGATACGCCTTTGACTTGCATTGTTAGAAAATTAACATAATTTACAGTAAAAATCTAATGTTTAGAGCACGCTGTTTGATATTTTCCTACAATTATATAACAAAAAACGATTTGTGCAGAATTCATACTACCTTTGTACTTAAATGTTATAAAATCTGAAGGTCGGTGAAAAAAATATTTCATGAAAAAGAATTACACAAATTCATCAGTTTCCGAGATAATTGATTAATCTGTGAGCACGAATTTGTGAACGAACTATAGTATTTTCTCTCTTTGTCGTTCGCGATCGCTCTTTCCCTGTACTTTGCTAATTATAACCATGTATTCCAACTGGCACCAAGATGGATGCTTGTTTGAGTTCGAGCCATGATGTAAACATTTTGACTTTGCTTGTCTCCAAAGGTTTGATTCATTCTATTACAGAACATCACGTTATCTGTTATCACAGAGAGTTGGCGGATTTTTAGAAATGTAATCGCGAGTTAGATAATAAATGTTTGTACACAGTTCGTTAACCATCGCTGTAGATCAAGTCTTTATTCTGCTGGCTTCGTTCGCGGCCTTGGAAGCTAATGACCTAACTTGTGCAGACGTTTGGTTTGGGGCAAATTGTACGTTGCGATGTCACTGCTGTACTGCTCAGTTTGTGACGAGGCTACAGGGACATGCCCAAGCAGTGACAGTTGTCAGCATGAATATTTCGGACCCCAGTGTCAGTACTTGGATCTCGTTTATAAATACGCCCAAAAATCTGATCCTACTTTCCTGTTTGATAACAACGACACCACATGTAATCCGGACACATATTCTACATCAGTTGAGGCAACTTTCAATCGGTCTTTGCCGTTTTCCTGGTTTGGGATTTATGTGAATGACTTAACATATCCGGACAGTTTCACGGTAAAACTAAATGGTTCTGCCTCATGTAACAATGAATCAAGGTTTGTAGTTAGTTCGCACGAGATTGATGTCTTTTGCTCTGGGGCTGGTCTGATCAACAAGTTACGGATTGAAGGGGCGATAGTTGCAAATATCTGCTCCATCTACATTGGCGGGGGGTCAGAATGTGGCTCTCAAACAGAACACAAACCAGACCGACACATTTAATGCTTGTTATACAGGAGACGGATGTGGACCAGAGGCCGCAGTTAATGGCAAAATAAAGACTAATCTCTGTGACAATGACTGCACACACACAAAATTGAGAAGTGGAACCAATCCTGTTTACTGGTATCTGAACTTTGCCATGCCTAGAAGATTCACACCATTCGAATCTATCATCGAGCTGGCACTATGATTCGGGTAAAGAATGCCACTCTAATGGCTTTCTCTGACAGTGGCGGCGTAGTGTTCCAGTATAATGATATACCATACTCTAATGTTTCTGTGAACACTATTGTAGTCACCACACAAACGCCAATGGCACACATTGAGTTCTCACCGACCATTTCGCAGGCCGACAGTGCGTGAGGTGCAAACATTAAAGACACCTATTGTCTGGACGGGCATTCTGGGTCGTTTTGTGAAGTGTGTAGTGGGTGTAGCAAAGGCTGCACGTCATCATCTGTACGTGTGACGGCAACTGTTCACATGGGATCTATGGACACGACTGCTCCAGGTCTTGTCTCAGTGTCTGTCCTTTATGTGAGAAAAAAAATCAGGAAAATGCCTACAATGTAAACATCCTGGCTATACCTGTAATGACACGTGTCCCGATGGTAATTTTGGGCTACAGTGCGAACAGACGTGTTCTGATGGCTGTAACCCATAAAGTGCAGACTGTACGTGCAAGGAAACGTACTACGGGTCAGACTGCACTCTCAAATGTCCGGACAACTGTTTCAATGACACACGTGAACAGTCAACCGTGGGCAGCGTCTCGTATGTCGATGATTCCCACGTTAAGAAGAGTCTGCCGACTACAACAAATTCAAGCATATGGATACCTTTCGCAATCGCTGCTCTTCTACCTCCTCTTCTGCTTCTCTCAGTGTATATCCGTGCTAGTCGTAGCTCATATCTTAGTGGGTGTCTGCGATAGCCATAACTGATATCCTAGTGGGTGTATGTGCTGGCCATTACTGATATCTTAGAGTGTGTCTGGGCTGGCCATGATTCATATCTTAGTGTATATCCGTGCTAGACATGGCTCATATCTTAGTGGGTGTCTATGCTGGCTAGAGTTCATATCTTAGTGTATTTCCGTGCTAAAAATGGCTAATATCTTAGTGGGTGTCTATGCTGGCTAGAGTTCATATCTTAGTGTATTTCCGTGCTAGACATGGCTCATATCTTAGTGGGTGTCTATGCTGGCTAGAGTTCATATCTTAGTGTATTTCCGTGCTAAAAATGGCTAATATCTTAATGTGTTTCTGTGCTAGACATGGTTCATATCTTGGTATGTTTCTGTGAAGCCATGGCTCATATCTTAGCTTGTGTGTGTGTGCTAGCCATGGCTCATATCTTGGTGTGTGTCATGTTAGTCATATCTCATATCTTGGTGTGTCCGTGTTAATCATGTCTCATATCTTTATGTGTGTCTGTGTTTAGTCATATCTCATATCTTAGTGTGTATCTGTGTTAGTCATGTGTCATATCTTTGTGTGTGCATGTCTGGGTTAGTGATATCTCATATCTTTGTGTGTGCATGGCTATGTTAGTCACATCTCATATCTTTGTGTGTGCATGTCTAAGTTAGTCATATCTCATATCTTTGTGTGCATGTCTATGTTAGTCATATCTTTGCGTGTATGTCTGTGTTAGTCATATCTCATATATTGATGTGTGTCAGTGTTAGTCATGCCTCATATTGCTGTGTGCATGTCTGTGTTAGTCACATCTCATATCTTTGTGTGTGCATATCTGTGTTAGTCACCTCTAGTGACTCAGGCAGATGGTGCTCGTAAACCTGGGAGGGCTGACCATCTAAGGGCAGAATCCCCCTACAGAAAAGACAATCTGCTGCCTTGCAGGAAGATTGGGGACAATCAAAGGCTAAGGAATGCAAACCTGAATAAAATGCTGGCTGAAATCGGATACACTGGGCCACTGGCACAGAACACAATGCAACGTTTTAACGGGTGTTCAATCAGAGTGGATCTGGCAGACTAATTGTGGTGTTCTGTCTGTGGGGGCAATCAACACACTTAACCTGACAGCTGACTTCATGTGAGAGTCTGGAATCCTACTCTGATTGAGTCCTGATCGCAGAGAGAGAGAGAGGGAGAGAGAGTATTCCAACCTTCCTCTTCTCATGACCGTATGAGACAAACCGAATGGCATTCTGAAATTGATATCAACTATACTATATCTATCTGTCTGGGAAATCATTTGAGGAAAAAACCTAATTCAGTTAACAAATAAACAAAAATAAAAAGTAAATAAAACAAAACGATTATTCTTACGCCAGTTAAACAAAAATAAAATAAATATTAATTAAATTCTTTCAGAAAACCATAATCTAGTTAGCTTTTAAAAAAATTAATATATAACAAAAGATTTGTTCACGTGCAATAATTGTTTTATAATTTGAATAAGTTCTGTTTAATATTATTGGAAAAAAACCTTCCACTCAGTGAACTAACAAACATAGATGGAAAGAAAAGACAGTCTTAAAACGCTACATTCGGTGAACAAATAAACAAAGTTACAAATAAAATGAAAAAGATTATTCTCATGTTACCCAAAAAAAAATGTGACAGTGAAACAACGCCCGCACTATCGATTGAGCCACGCTGTAACTTGGGGAGAAGAAATAACTAAATAGCCAATGTCCCTTGAGTGAATGGTGAAAATATTGATATGTGCCTTATCTAACCTGCAATATTGTGATAATTTCTAAACAAAATTGGGAGGTAACCAACTTCCAAAAAGAAGACATTATTATACAGCTTAGATTTATCAAATGTATATTAGGACTATAAGAGCTACTTAGATCAATGTTCTATGTAAGCGATATGATAGTCCAATGATATTTATCGTAACTATTAATTAAAAAAAAATATTTAATAAACACTAGACAGCCTGGTGTCATGGCAATAGAACTGATACGATGCACTGTAGATAGAACATTGTGGAAAGACATGATTGCCTACGCCAACTGGTATGGCACATGATGATTACATTTTTAAAAAGTACTTTAGCTTGCTTTGTTAAAAATTATTTAAGAACATTTTTAAAGTTAAAGACTGGTTGCTTCTCTTTGTTAAAACACATTTGCATATATATATAACCCAACTGGACCACTTGGCGATTCTCAGAAGCGAATCGACTACGATTGTTGGAGTGACACGAGACAATGCTAGTAACTCGGATATTGTGTTTACCCTCATGGTCTAGAGAATTGATGTGGGAGGTCACTGGCCTCTATATACAATCAAAGAACTGAACTTTTCCTGTGGACAAAAAAAAAGTTTCTGCAATGGGCCAACCAGGAAAGTAGATGCAGTACTCTCAAGCACAGAACTAAGATATTGAGTGAACAAGCAACATACAGTAGCCATCATTATGTGAATACATGAGCTTGTTACCTTTGGCCAATCTGTAGTGCAATGGTTGATCACTGTAGCAAAAGTATAACAGATGATAAAGTCAACAAACCAGTGAAGAAAGGCACTAATAAAAGAACAATCTCAATAAAAAATATATATATATATAATTAAAGGAAGCCAAAGTACACAACAATGAGGTTAAGATATTTACTAGTACTCTCTGTTTGATTTTTTTTTTGCGCTCGCCAGCTTTTTACAACTGACGAATTGGCCAGTATAATGCCAGACCACCTTTACCTCCCACAAAAATCACCAATACTCATTTTTAGTGGCTGGGTGAATGCAGGAGCCTTGTCAGTCAAAGAAAAAAATCCATCACTTCTTGAAACTGGAATAGAACCCAGATCCTGCCCAGGAAGTGAGTGCCGCATCCCACCACAAAGTTACATGTTTTATGTTTGTAGTGGGAAGACATCAAACCACGCGGAGCACAACAAAGCTGGTTGCTTTTCGTATAAAATCTTATGTGCATTTATGCTGTGATACATTCATCTCATTATTACTTTTGCTGCTCGTCTTTCTATAAACTTTTGAGATTTGCAGTCCGTTTTATTTTTGTGTTACAATCACCATCACCACACCTCTGTTGGTGCCCCGACCTTCTCCACAAAATGTTCATTAGCGTGCAGAAACTGACTGTACCAGTTTGTATTGGTTGACAATTAATCTCATTCTTTCTGTTCTGTTTTCTCTTCAAGACCTTTTGTCTGGAAACTGTGGTATTTGTTTCATCTGCAAAGCTGAAACGTGCGACTTTCACTTAATTTATTGTATTATGATTGAGTCATTTGCCGGTCATCATAATTGCACTCCGAATGTGTCCTTAGGTGCTAAGATCCCCTTTTAGCAAGTCCTGCAGCATCCAGTGACTGACGACTCCATTTCTGTGATGGTTGATAAGTCTTCTCATACACCCACTTAGTTTCTTGTTTCTGCCTGTGCCCATCTAATTATTATCTCTTTCATCTGAAGGAGTGATGTGGACTCATGGTTGTTGAAGTCATGTGTCCTTTTTGCATCTTGGAGGGCATTGAAGACATCTGCCTGATTTATTGGCTGACAGTCCTCGGCGACAGCACAGCTAGCCAACCTGTCTGCTTTTTCATTTCCCCTTACTTCCACAGTCCAGTTGCCTATAAGATGAGGTAGAGATTCATGTAAATATATTATGTTCCATTTATCTAGCAGAGAGAATCACATTCTTCAAAAAGAAACTACTTTATATAAGTGTGGTTACGAGTAACCCTCTAATGTGTGTTGCTGTTGGACATTTCTTTTACATCTGTGTACATAAGTGGCAACCTATTGTTGTTTTTCTATTTTCAAATTACAGCATGCATATTTTCAAACTTTATTGTGTTTTATTGAACTTCTCTACTATGACCAAGATGGTGGTGTCTTTTCGCAAATTCGTCTGCAAGGAAGTGTGATTTCATTGCTGTGTGCTTCTGACTGAAGAAAATAAAAACCTAACATGTATCCATGTGCCAAAGAGCTGAATGACTGGGGTTGGCCAGTTTATAATGTGGACATGGGTTCTGGACTGCACGACTGTATGTGAGTCTAGACCTTCCTTAGCCATCGACTTTCAGAGACAAAATCAACAATAATGGCAAGAAGTATTTAGATGAGGCCTAAACAACATTGAAGAAGAAAAACAAAAAAAGGGCAAATGTGCCGGAATGTGTAAGAAATGGTCGCAGTGCGAGAGGCTCTACCTAAATTATGTGCGCGTTACATACCATGCTTCCATAAATCAATGACGGCCCATTCTTGATAAGCTACTGTGCGGCACTGATATAATGATTTTGCAAGAAACACTTCTTGGTGATAGGACAGTTAGTGCCCCTGGATTTCACTGTTGCTACCAGTCGATAACCTCTCACAAATGTGTACACAATGAATTATGTTTGCTGTTGATCCTTCTTGTAGATGTATGTCAGTATTTGCCACAAACCTGCACATACACACACACAAACCTGCACATACACACACACAAACCTGCACATACACACACACAAACCTGCACATCTGTCTGGCTTGTGCATGCACATACACACACACAAACCTGCACATCTGTATATCAAATGCTGGCTTGTGCATGCACATACACACACACAAACTCATTACTTCTTCATCATCATCAAGTACCATGCCTGCTGGTGTAGATCATGTCTCTCCACAACTCTCGACAGTTATTTATAATTTCTGTTGTTGACCTGCCAAGCCATTCTCTTAAGCTGTCTGGTATCTTTTATCTTTGCTTCCCCATATCTCTTCATCCCTCAATTTTCCCAGTTGTCACAATATATTCCATCTGTTCCCTTCTCATTACATGGCCAAAAAATGATGAATGTTTCTTCCTAATATTGGAAATTAGCTATCTCTTTGTTTTGGCTTCTTTCAGAACGTTTTTATTACTCTTCTTACCTGTCCATGGGATTTCCAACATTCTTCTGTAAAACTACATTTTTACAGCCTTCAGTGACTCAATACTTAAAACAGTGAAATATATATAAATGAAAACCAGCAACATGTCAAACCACTTCACTGACACACCCATGTAAAATAATAGAAGCAAACATAAAACTGACATTAAAACCCATTACTAAGAAACCGTTCCTGAAGAACAAGAACAATAAAAATAAGCATATTTACAAGAAATAACAAAATATGCAATAATCCATTTTTATTTTCAAATAATCAAAGAATAACGTAACTGCTCAAATATAAACATATAGTGAACAAATGATGTTGCTGCTCATATGAATAAACGTAATGAATGAATGATGACAAGGCAAATGGTGACATCAGGATGAAGGAGTAACATAAGCCTTTAGAATTGTGATAGGATCTGTGGGTCTGTCTGTATCATCTGTCTCAACCATCCCGATTCGCTGTACCACAATCATTCCTGAACACACACGACCAAAAATTGAATGCTTCCCATCCAGCCATTGAGTTGGGGCTAGAGTTATGAAGAACTGACTACCATTGGTATGGGACCACTGTTGGCCATAGACAATATACCTGCACCTATTGGAGAAATACAATTGAAGAAGATCTTTAACACTTCACATGTGCTCATTACCTCTAATTCTGTGTCTAAAATTTTCAAATCTGTGTCCAAAATCTCCAAAAGAGGAAACAATTGATAAATTTTACAACAAGTTAAATGAGGCACTTCATAAATGCAAACCACATGAAAACACCATAGTTCTAGGGGATTTAATGCAAAAGTAGGAAAGGAAAGAGTTGAGGAAGTAGTTGGTCATTATGGCTTAGGCAAGAGGAATGAAAGAGTTGAGAAACTTATTGACTGGGCAAGAACACACAACATGATGATAGGAAACACCTGGTTTAAGCAACATCCAAGACGTCTGTGGACATGGAAAAGCCCAGGGGCAACGCACGTTATCAAATTGATTATATAATGATAAGCAATAGATTTAGGAACAGTCTGGTGTGTGTGAAAACTAGACCAGGGGCAGATTGCAATAGTGATCATGTACCAGTTGTGGGAAAGCTTAGAGTAAAATTAAAAACAACAAAACGAGCCTCAGTTAACATCAAGTTAAGTTTAGATTTACTAAAATCAGACAAGAAGCTGCAAGACAAATATAAAATCACAATTCAGAACCGGTACAGTGCAATAGAGAAGATACAAAGTATTGATGAACAGTGGGAAATGCTAAAAGAATCAATGCAACAAACATCAAAAGAGTTCATACCACCAGTGAGGTCAAATTCAAGAAAGAAATGGATGACAGATGACATTTTGTAGCTAATGGATACAAGAAGAAGAAATAAAGAAGAGTATAAGAGATTAAATAAAGAAATTGTAGCAAAATGCAATGAAGCAAAAGAAGCATGGCTAAAAGAGAGATGCAAAGAGATTGAAATGCAACAAAAAGGAGATGCTAAAGCTATATACAAACAAATTGAGGAATTAACAGGAAGAAAAACGCAATAAAAAAATGGATGTCTAAGATCAAAGGAAGAAGAACTGTTGATTGATCAAGAAAACATAAGGGAACGATGGACAGAATACATTAAAGATCTTTATAATGATGAACGAACGGAAGAAAATATTAAGGATAATGGAGAAGGACCAGAAATACTCAGAGAAGAAGTGGAAGACGCCTTGCACAATATGAAAGCAGGCAAAGCTCCTGGACCAGATAATATAACTAAAAAAGAGATTGAAGCCATGGGTGATTTTGGAATAGAAATAATAACAAAAATATTGAATGATATCTACAACAGCGGATATATACCAGACGACCTGCTCAAATCAATATTCATAGCCCTACCAAAGAAATTGGGTGCGATTGAATGCGATGATCATCGCACAATAAGCCTTATGAGTCACGTGACTAAGATATTACTAAGAATCGTCATGCGAAACAAAATCAGCCCAGAAGTTAGCGATGAACAGTGCGGTTTTGTTGGAGGTAAAGTAACGAGCAATGCCATATATATCATAAGATCTTTAGTAGAAAGAGCCATAGAGGTGCAAACAGATCTATACCTATGTTTCATAGATTATACCAAAGCATTTGACAAAGTAAAGCACCAAGAAATAATCAAAATTTTAGAAAGCATAAACGTAGACAGCAAAGATCTAAGAATAATAAAGAACATGTACTGGCAACAAACAGCGGCCATAAGAACTGGAAACCAATTGGGAATGTTTCAACAAATAAAACAGGGTGTTAGACAAGGTTGTGTGCTGTCACCAGATTTGTTTAATATTTATAGTGAGATTATTTTAAGATCCACAAAGGAACATGCCTGGAATAACAATTGGAAGTCATAATATAAATAATCTAAGGTATGCTGATGATACAGTCTTAATCGCTAAGAGTGAAAATGAGTTACAAGAAATGTTGGACATTATAGTGAAAGAAAGCAAAAATAAAGGACTCAGCCTTAATAGCAAAAAGACAGAGGTAATGGTAACAACAAAGAAAAAGACATCACCTCAGTGCAAAATAAAGACAAAACAGGTAAATGAATTTAAATATTTGGGAACTTTGTTAACCTCAGATGGAAGATGTACAAAAGAGGTGAGATGCAGAATGACTCAGGCAAAAGCAGCTTTCCAAAAAATGAGGATGATTCTATGCAATCCATTTTTGACAATAGAAACAAGAAAAAGAGTTCTTAAATGTTATGTAGAGCCAGTCTTAACATATGGATGCGAATCATGGACAATAGGACAACAGACAAGAAAATCACTGGAGTCTGTAGAAATGTGGTTTTACAGAAGAATGTTGAGAGTACCATGGACAGCTAAGAAGAGTAATAAAGATGTTCAGAGAGAGGTCAAAGCAAAAAGAGAGCTAATTTCCAATATTAGGAAGAAACAATCATCATTTTATGGCCATGTAATGAGAAGAGAACAACTGGAATATATTGTAACAACTGGAAAAATTGAGGGACGAAGAGATAGAGGGAAGCAAAGAGAAAAAATAACAGACAGCTTAAGAGAATGGCTTGGCTGAAGGTCAACAACAGAAATGATAAATAGCTGCCGAGATCGAAAGTTGTGGAGAGAGTCATGATCACCTACGCCTTGTAGGCCCGGTACTTGATGATGATGATGAATCTATTCTCAGCAAGGTTTTCGATCTTATCAAATTATTCTATGCCTGCTAATTTTGTTTCTATTAGCATTCTTTTCAGCGTCTCTCTAGGTCTTCCTATTTTTCTGTATCCTAATATTTTCCAGAGAAGAGCCTGTTTTGAAATTCTCATGCTAGTCTTCTCAACACATGTCCACCTTCTCTTCCTAATTGTAGATGAGATTTTGGTTGCATGAGCATTTCTTATTAGTCTTTAAATCATTTCATTGCACTAGAATATCCTTCTTAGGAATTTGTCTTAACAAATATTTAGTTTTTTTCCCTCAATCTTTTATTTGTTGTTTTTCAGCTTTGACATGCTTGTTACATAGGTGAGGGTTGATAATACATTAGAGTCATCACTGTACACATTAGAGTCATCACTGTACACATTAGGGTCATCACTGTACACATTAGAGTCATCGCTGTACACCAAAAAGGTACAAGAACACAAATATGTGGATGTTGTCATTACTACTTTAACTCTAGCAACTACAATTACTGTTATACTGACAAGAATAATACTAATTGGGAAACAAGATGTCAAGTGGCAATCAATTTTTACTACCCCATTTATGGATGAAGATAGCACCATATCAAGATAGCATATATACTTTGCATACATTGTACACAAGTGTCATAAAGCTTGACACGATAATAAGCGTACCTGTATGTTTTAGATCTTCAGAAATTTCATCATCAAAGTGTTTTCCATAGATGGAGGCTCCACCTCTGCCTGTGAAGGTGAATGACACCAAATAGAATGAGGTATAAATGAAACTATATGTGAACATGTGAAAAATATGTGAACGTTATAAAAGTATTGTACTCAAACTCAGTTTCTTGTATAAAAACAAAGGCTGGCACCAAATGGTTTCCAGCAGAGATTGCAACAAAGCAACATTGTGTCACATGATCAATGTCATTTAGAACAGCAATCAACTGCGTCATACAGAAACAAATGTAATAAACGGGGCATCAATTGGACAAACATTAAATCTTTGATGACCTCGATTTGACAAACAATCTTGTCATTTTGAGCTTACTATAGAATGGAGTGAGTTGTCATTGGAAAATATGAGCCAGAACATGACAGCTTAAACAAACTTAGTAGACATGAGCAGACCAAGATATTCAGACTCATAATAGGTTATTATGACCTCACAGCACACATATACAAGATATGACCCAGTGACTTTCCAAACATGTGACTGCAGAGCATGCAGACAAACTCCAGAGCATACACTGCAGGACTGCAGCACTCTAAACACCCTAAGAACACAAAAACACAGAAACAACGCTACATGACAAGTTATGGGGAACTGGTGATGACCTCAAACGCACCATCTTGTTCGTGACCCAAGCTGATCTAAATGTTTAAATGCATAGCAATAGCTGATCGCTGGAGAAGAAGAGGTCACTAAACGCAAGCATCTAAAATAAATAGATCAACTCCATCACTTTGCAGGGACAAATAGGTCCCAAGACAACAAAACTCATGCATTTTAACGGCACAGCCAATAATAGCAGACAACTAAAACAAGTGGAGGAATTTAAATATCTAGGAAGTCTAGTGACAAACGACAATTCACAAACAGCAGAAATAGACTCAAGATACAACAAAGCTTGTCAAATTATCGAACACTATCACCACTATTGTCCAACAAGGAAAAAAAGTTTAGAGGCAAAATAGGCACTCTAAAACACAATCTTCACTCCAATGTTGTGCTACCAATGCCAGACCTGAACCCTAGATGCAAGAACATGAAGAAAAATAACCTCTAACAAGATGAAATGTGTTAGACGAATGACAGGAACTAGCCTGAGAGACAAGATCAGAAATGAAGAACTGAGAAAAAATCTAGGAATAATTCCTGCCATAGAGTGCATAAAGAAATAACAGATAAAATGATTTAGCCGTGTGGTAAGGCAGAAAGATCAAAACACTACACACCGAGCCTTCAATAAACTTTGCAAGAATACCAGACCCAAGGGCTGACCATGAAAACGATAGATTGATGGAATATTAGAAACACTAGGAAACATAACAGCAGGAGAGGCCAATAGAAAGCATAAGAGCACAAAGTATATCTTCCCTCGACACTGGAAGGTAGATGAGGAAGGAAGAAAATATATGAAACTTAAAAAAAAAACTACAAAAAATTATCCACTTCACCTACCCAGGAAGCAAAATAGCAGGGGATGGAAATACAACAACTCAATTATGACCTGTGTCCTGTTGGCACAAAGTGCCTTTAACAAACTTACAATTACTTGGAAATAAAAAAAAAATAACTATCAAGTACACAAAGCTCAGGGAGCTGCGATAGCTCAGTGGTTAGTGAACTGGACTACCACGGACAAGGGGTAGGGTTCGATCCCAACCGACGGCTTCCGGGTTCACCCAGCCTTAAATGGGTACTGGATTTTTTTCTGGGAAAGTAAAGCAGCACGGGCGTAATACTGACCACATTACCCCAAAAATCATGTGCTGAAGGTCTGTAAAATATAGGGTCACTAACACCATATTTCCACATACGCCACTTGGCGTGACGGGGGTACTTTACTTTTTTTTTTACACAAAGCACAGATTGCTCAACTCTTGTGTGACACCAGTGCCAACATAAGAGCTGGAAATCCACTCGAGATCTATAAAAGAGATTAACTGTCTTTGAAAATAAATGCCAAAAGATGACTCTTATAAACATACAATGGAGAGACCTTACACCAAATGAAACTATTGAGAAGAAACCAAAAAAGAATATGTTTCAAATTATTTAAACAGAGAAACAATTGGAAACACATTGGTCATGTGAACATAATGGATGGAAGGAGATTCTTGCCAGCCTTTCACCTACACTAGGTGGCAATAAGAAACAAGGTTGACCAAATAAACTCTAAGAACAATTAATAGAGAGGGCTCACCTATGGGCTTAAGAACAAAACAAGACATAGGAGTGAACTGCCAGACATGAAAAGTTATCTGCCCTATGTGCCCCATTCTGCCCAAGAGAAACTAATAAATGAAACAATAAAAAAAAACCAATTGACTTTGCTGTCTTACCAGTTCCTGTTGGATCTCCACCCTGAATCATAAAGTCTTTGATAATCCGATGAAACTTAATGCCATTGAAATATCCACGTCTGGCTAACTCTGCAAAGCTCCTGCACGTGTTAGGGGCATGTTTCCAGTACAGCTCTACAATGATTGTGCCCATTCTAGATGAGAGGAAGCAAGAAGCAATGGTTAGAAAACATTTCTTAGATGATAACTCTATCCATTAATTGCATGTTCAAAGATGTTAAGTTGGGACTATTTAGTCAGTGGTTACACAATAAACATAACAGGGAGCACTTTAGCCAATGAGGTATCTTCTCGACTTTCCAACCATGGATGACAGGATCAAGATCTGGAGGGCACGAAAATTCCTGAAGATAAGTGCAGATAAAGAGCATCCATTGCATCATGAACTCAACACAGGGAAGGGTGTCAGGCTAAAATGAGGCAAATCATGGGTGGGCTGAGCAGAAGATGTCATCAAACAGGTCTGTGGGCTTACCAGTATCAACGTTGGTGAGGAGTGGATACAGGTGCCTATGTCATTCAAGGGGACATTTTCGTGTATTGTCACACTTGACAGGAAATATAGGGAACAGAACTCAGTCGTGGTCAATGCGGAGGTCAACGGTCTCATTTAGGATAACACCGATGAGAAAGATGCAGTCATCTACACCGACGGATCTGTAATATGACACCAAAGTGCATGGGCATCTACAGCACGCTTGGCAAGCAGAATAGTTAAGGAAGACAGTGGTGCATACGTTATGACCATGAGTAGCATGACAATGGAGGCGATGGCAGTGACCAAGGCATTCTTCTGACTAGAGTCACAAGACTACACCCACGCATGTATACTGAGTGATTCGATGAGCATGATACGAAAAGTGGAGGTGGGATCTGTACGTAGGCAATGGGTTGAGTCATTACAGAAGTCAAAAATATGTATGGTAACCTTTGTCTACGTCTCAGGACATGCTGGAGTACGGGGAAATGAAAGAGCGGACAGGTTACAAGTTTTCCCTTTATGTAATGTGACTGGTGTTGTGTCACTCAATGGTACCAGGACTGAAAATGGTCCGCAACTCATAGTTGACTGCATGCATCAGGACTAGCAGCAGCAGCTGACCGAGACCTTACTACACCTACCCACTGAGACTTGGTAATAGATTAACCAGTCTGGCCAAGCACGCAGAGATTGCAAGGGAAGACAACCAGTATAAAAAAAAATGTCACACTAAAGATAAATGTTTTGGATTGAAAGGAGCAGATATCACAGCTTGCTGTAAACCACAACACAACAAATCTTGCCAACTTGAAAGGAGCAGATATCACAGCCTGCTGTAAACCACAACACAACAAATCTTGCCAACTTAACATCCTTGGGTGGATGATAAAAGACGTAGTTGTTGGGTGAACATGAAAAAAAAGTAATGTGGCCAATAGTAAAGTCAAGTATCCCCGTCACGCCAAGTGGCGTATAGGGAATATGGTGTTCTATCTATCTATTGTCCTTTCGAGCCGAAGACGGCACATAGGGCAGAATCACAATCTCAAAAACAGAAACCTTGCGTGCCAAAATGGCACATATTGCAGAGATCACTGCTCTAAAATCTATGGTTCTGTTTCCATAACAATACTTTTTACAATGACAGCTTGTCAAGCCATCGATCAACCTCCTTAGTCGCCTCTTACGACATGCCTGGAAGGTCACAGTGTCACTATTTTTTACCACCGGGGCCTCATTATGAGGGAAGTAAAGAATAGTGACCTTCCAGGCATGTTGTAAGAGACAACTAAGGAGGTTGATCGATGGCTCAACAAGCTGTCATTGTAAAAAGTATTGTTATGGAAACAGCGCCATATATTTTAGAGCAGTGATCTCTGCAATATGTGCCATTTTAGCACGCAAGGTTTCTGTTTTTGAGATTGTGGTTCTGACCTATGTGCTGTCTTCGGCTCGAAAGGATAATACATAGATAGAGATTATATTATTTACAATAATAATTATTTATATATGATAATTATTTTATTAAACTGACTGCTGAATTCAAATATAATAAGTGAACAACTTTTAAAAATATACATGTGCCATAGTGCCAGTAAGAGAGCCGCAATAGCTCAGTGGTTAGTAAATTGGACTACAAAGGATAAGAGGTCAGGTTTGATCCTAATCGACGGCTTCCAGATTCACACAGCCTTAAACTTAAATAGGTACCGGATTTTTTCTGGGAAAGTAAAATGGCATGGGTGTAATACCGACCACATTACTCCAAAAATCATGTGCCGAAGGTCTATACAAATTATGGTCACTATATAACCATATTTACGTCACTTGGCGTGATAGGGCTCTTTACTTTAACTATATTATATAGTTCCAGCGAGCCGAATTTTTGGAAACAAATATAGGTATGTATTATATGAATTGTATGTTATGCATATAAATTGTATTTAGACCAAATTATAACTGATTGATTTAACAAGGGAGCAGCAGTTGTTGTTGAGTTGTAGTGTGGTTAGGATATTAATTTATTTATATACATAATATATCATACATTTTATTTATCATCCACTTCTTAAACTTATTGGCACGATGTGTCACTACTAACTCATAATTAATTAAATAATAAAGTAAAAGTAAAGTGATCACCTTGCTATCAACATTTTCATTTGACATTAAAAATGAAATAATTATAATTGACATAATATATAATAAATACAATAAATTAATTATTGACTGAGTGATTATTATATATGCTATAATATGCAGTATGGTATGCTGGTTATCGTCATCTGAATTCACAACACATCATAGAGATCATTTGTTGACTATTGATGTCTTACAACACTTACGTAGTGTCCAGTGTAATGTTGGCAGGTTGCCATGACTTTTTAGGAATGTTTGTACCCCCACCTACAGAACTCGACATTTTCAAACTTGCAACACTTAGCAACAAATATAAATGAACTCAAATCGCAGAAATAGACAACCAGGGCACACCAGGCAGCAACTACAAGCTGAACTCGCTGGAGGTATACACGTTTTAAAATGCGAGGTTTTTCTTTGACCAACCAGCCTTCCAACCAAGCACACTTGTCGCTAGGATAATCTCTGCAGTCGTAAGATATGTTTTGTTAGTCGCTAGATGAACTCTTAATTAAAGTAATTATAAATACAAATATGTGCGATTGGCAGCTATAATACATACAATAGTATAATATGAGTCAGTTTATGGTTTATCTATTATCTAGCGACAACATCATCGTGTGCCATACGGGATGACATAGACGGTCATGTCCTGCCCACAATTCTCTATCCATAGTGCACCCGGCACCGTGTCAATTCTCTTCTGGACTGTTTCCCATGCCAGAACACCAAACTATCTATACTATCTTCTCTGGTGTATTTTGCCAGTTGTAACCAAGTATTCTAAATTTCCTCTTCTCGCGATGTCCCCGAAAAAGTTGATTGTTTCTTTTGATGTTTTTAGGAGCTCCCTTTTGTGTTGACCTTTTTCAGAATTTCCTCGTTGGTCTTTTTAGCTGTCCAGTGAACTCTCAACATTCTTCTGAGAAATCCCATCTCTGTGGCCGCTAGACGTCTTTTCATCTGCTTGTATATTGTTCATCATTCGCTTCCTTGGATCAGATATGGGCTCTTTATAGCACCGACAAAGTCTCTTTCTCACTTCTATTGATATAGACTTGTTGCACAAGTAGAAATGAAACATTTTCTGGTAAAAAGCTTTATGTCAGTGACATCACACAATTGAATGACGTTCTGGCTCATTAGGCCTTCAGCAGGAACAATAAAGAACACATAAACGGGAATGTAAGTCAATAAAATTAATACTACATAGCTAATTAAGGAGAAATGAAAAAAAGTTTGTTGCACAGGTCATTTTTTATTTTCTGAAATGATATTTTGGTCTGAGCTATCTGCTTTTTAACTCTGTGGTGCATCTTGAAGATGCCATCTGATATTGGTTCTTTGGTTATGGAAGGCCCCGGTATCGCTGCAAACGAATTAAAATCCATAATTGCTCAACCGCCGTGCCAGTGGAATCATCCGAATTACTAACTCATCTCCAAAACAAAGAAAGGTAGCTGTAGTCCCCATCATATCAGTCTCAGCACACGCCAAAAGACATAAGGCGAAACCATCAGATATTATTGTACCAAGAATTTGACGTTTTGCGCTTGTTTCAGATTTGTCCCGTTTATTTTTATGTTGCATGAAAGTGATGATTGTTTCTTCGATATGACATTTACCTCTATTTTCTCGAAGTCTGAGAGCTTTCTTGTTGCTTTCTTTCGCTATTATGTCTATCATTTCTTTAGGTTCATCTCCGTCTCTGCTAATCGTCATGCACGGATCGTAATTATCTAGCGACATGGTCATCAAATGTTAGTAATTAATGGCAGCAAGTTGTGGACGAAATATTCGCATTTATCGTTGGATGGAAAATTGCAGCTCCCGACAACGCTTCACAGATTGCATCGATAGGACAAAGCGACATTTGTTTTTGGAAAGAAAACTGCCAACACAGTTGCCTGTAGCGCGCCACGGAATAACAGTGACAGAACAAGACTGACAGGTTACTTATCGATCGATCATTTGTGTGTGAGCAGCGCATCCACTTCCTCTAAATCCTTACATCATTACCATAGCAGTAGCTTGACATAAGTTTCTGAGTTTCATAAACAAAATCATTTTGGGTAAATTGAGCAACTAATAATTTACTAATAATCGCTCGTCGGTTATTGGCATTCCTTCAAAAGGCTAAGAAGAAAGATACAACTCCGCTTTGGTGTGTTTATTATAATAATTAATTCATCTCGCTCAAGTGTCTCGGACAGAAAAACAGTCCAGGCAATTGTCTCTCTGATACTTTGTACTTTGTTGTTACTTTATTATTGTAAAGTAGTTGATGATGAGGTCAATCATGAAAAGACTAAAGTCATGAAAAGTTTAATTCCAACAAGTGACAAAATATACATGGAAAACAAACCAGTAGAAGAGATCGATCACTTCATCTATCTTGGAAGTCACATTGATCGAGAAGGGGATACGAGCAAAGAAATTAGGATCAGACTGGCTAAAGCAGCAATGTCTTTCAGAAGCCTTGAAAAGTTGTGGAAATCAAAACTCATTAGCACAAACACAAAACTTAGGCTATTCAAATCAAATGTACTATCAACCCTTACATATGCGTGTGAAAGCTGGAAAACAACAAGAGATATAGAAACAAAGTTGAACGCATTCGAAAATAAATGTCTAAGGAAAATACTTGGTATAGAATGGAACGAATCAAAACAAACGAGGAAATTAGAGAAATCGCCAATCAACCACTAATATCTTCAGTAATAAAGAAAAGACGATGGTCATACGTTGGACATGTGATGAGAGAGATAATAATCGAATAGCAAAGCAAGCCCTCATATGGGAAACAACAGGTAAAAGAAAAAGAGGAAGACCCAGGGAGACACTGAGAAGAACATTGATGAGAGAGGCAAGAGCAGCAGGAATCGGCTCCCTCAATGAGATAGAACTGCTTGCACAGAACAGAGACAGATGGCGAGATTTGATAAAATATCTTTAAAAGAAAACTGCTAGAACAAAAATTCATATAGGAGAAGGTGTATCTTGGTCTACGCCCTATGGGCCGGTTACGGCTCGAAAGGTCAATAGATAGATAGATAGTTGATGATTACATTTGACATTTAGAACTTGAAATTACAACAGACGACATGAGAAAATAAAGTAGTTTGTAGTGTACTTTGTTTCTCACCACATTTGACATTTGTTTTGTTGTTTCATTTAATAAGTCAAGCTAAAGATAATCATGATATTATAATAATAATCTTCAGTTTTAAACTTAAACAAATGATTAATTGAAGGTAACCGTAAAGTGTAAAGCGAATATCTAAACATGATAATTAAATAAATAATTAGTATATTATTTTATTAAGTATATAAGTTTCACTTTAATTGATCATAAATTTAGTATTTTTATTTGTCATTCCCATGACAGTTTACAGGTTACAATATTAAAAAAAAAACCTTGTTATTTAAATTTAATTTGATGATTTATGAACCACTAAACAACACATGGATCTACTTAGACATTTAGTTCATTTAGATTTGAGTTAGAGTGAGTGATATTATAACTTAGCATTAGTACATTCAAATTAGCTTAATTTTATCATTAAATGATTGATATTATATTAGTGAAAGTAAGTAAAGTGCCCCCATCCCGCCAAGTGGCATGTAGAGAATATGGTGTTAGTGATCATAATTTTTACAGACCTTTTGTCACATAATTTTTGGGGTAATGTAGTCAGTATTATGCCCATGCCACGTTACTTTCCAAGAAAAAATACGGTACTCATTAAAGGCTGGGTGAACCTGGAAGCCGTCGATCAGGATCGAACCCTACCTCTTGTCCTTTATAGTCCAGTTCACTAACCACTGAGCTAACACAGCTCCCATTATATTAGTAAGTAAAAAAAGTAAAGTACCCCCATCACGCCAAGTGGCGTATAGGGAAATGGTGTTAGTGACCCTATATTTTACAGACCTTCAACACATGATTTTTGGGGTAATGTAGTCAGTATTACGCCCGTGCTGCTTTACTTTCCCAGAAAAAAATCCGGTACCCATTTAAGGCTGGGTGAACCCGGAAGCAGTCGGTTGGGATCGAACCCTACCCCTTGTCCGTGGTAGTCCAGTTCACTAACCACTGAGCTATCGCGGCTCCCCATTATATTAGTACTTACAATTAATAAATGAATCCATCTAGGGCTCTTTGTTTCAGGAAGTGAGAACACTAAACCATTCAGCCACACTGCACTGAGTGTCAGAAGCTCCATTACCCCTTTTTTCCTTTTCTGACTCATTACTAATACAAACTAGTCTAGTGCCTTGTAATACTACAGTGTGAGGGTTGATAAACAGAACCTGCAGTTGCAGTTTTTATAATTATTACATGTACTAGTACAGTAAATAATATTACAAATAATAATAATAACATTTAATAGTTATTATTACTTTGGCCTATTTGCAATGCAGTAACTATCTATCTATCAATCTATTGACCTTTCGAGCCGTAACCGGCCCATAGGGCGTAGACCAAGATACACCTTCTCCTATATGAATTTTTGTTCTAGCAGTTTTCTTTTAAAGATATTTTATCAAATCTCGCCATCTGTCTCTGTTCTGTGCAAGCAGTTCTATCTCATTGAGGGAGCCGACTCCTGCTGCTCTTGCCTCTCTCATCAATGTTCTTCTCAGTGTCTCCCTGGGTCTTCCTCTTTTTCTTTTACCTGTTGTTTCCCATATGAGGGCTTGCTTTGATATTCGATTATTATCTCTTCTCATCACATGTCCAACGTATGACCATCGTCTTTTCTTTATTACTGAAGATATTAGTGGTTGATTGGCGATTTCTCTAATTTCCTCGTTGTTTTGAATTCGTTCCATGCTATACCAAGTATTTTCATTAGACATTTATTTTCGAATGCGTTCAACTTTGTTTCTATATCTCTTGTTGTTTTCCAGCTTTCACACGCATACGTAAGGGTTGATAGTACATTTGATTTGAATAGCCTAAGTTTTGTGTTTGTGCTAATGAGTTTCTCACCACAACAGTAACTATAGTCATTCACAAAATTTATGCCCGAACTCAACATCAAATTTCTCAGAAACTACTTAGCATAATGTTGTTATTTTCGACGTGCAGTCGTAGATTTTCCTGGACCTTAAGAATTTGTAAAGATTAAGTCCAAAGGCAAAGTGAATTTTGCAAATATGAGTATTTCTGATATAAACTGCTGTACAAAAACAAATAGTGTGCAAGAAACATTAGATTTTACAGTACTATATATATCACACATTGGAGCTGCGATAGCTCAGTGGTTAGTGAACTGGACTATAAAGGACAAGAGGTCGGGTTCGATCCTAATGACGGTTTCCGGGTTCACCCAGCCTTAAATGGGTACTGGATTTTTTTCTGGGAAACTAAAGTGGTACGGGCATAATACCGACCACATTACCCCAAAATCATGTGCCGAAGGTCTGTAAAAATTATGGTCACTAACACCATATTCCCTATACACCACTTGGTGTGTCGGGGGTACTTTACTTGTTTTTTTTTACATATCACACATTACAATGTCATGGTGATTCGAAGGTGTGTCTACATTGCTTAAAGAAGGGGGTAATTTCTCTGTTTCAAAGTTTTACCTGTCAGAACAGAGTATGTTTTTCCTTCTGTACTTTTTCTGTTAACAATGCCATGGATGTTTTCCACTAATGTGAGAAAGGGTCTTCCTATAAGGGGTATTTGAATGATACAATAGGTTGGGGTGTCACCAAAGAGATTTGCCAGTGGCCTAGTTCATTCTTATCTGACGAATCTATGAGGTTCACATCTGTTATTAACTGGAGAAATTGCAAACCATCTCACTTCCAGTGCTCTTCTTCCTGGAGCACATGCTCGTCACTTTTCTTTCGGTACTCATTGTCTGTCTGTAAGGGGGCATAACATACCAAGTTTTAATATCACATATTTTAAACAGGGTGTTCTGTGGGCTTCCACTTGCTCTTTGACTTTTGGCCCACACAAACTCTAGTGGAATAAGTTGTGAATGTTAAGGTGGGAGTCAAAGAGAAATGTGGCCATGCTCTGAAATTATTCTGTCAAACAGAAGCATCTTTGGCTTCTTTCATTGTTTCACAGGCTCCAACAACACTGATTTCAACTGGTTATCAAGAAAAGGAACATTTTCCTTTTGCAATGATGGTCTATCCAGGGTGGCCAGAATAATATTCTCTATCCAATCCCCAAAAATGTGTCCATTCATTTCAGAGTGGTAGTCCCTACTGTCTGTAGACCTTTTGCTTGAAAAAAGAAACTGCTTCCTGGACAAGTCCATTTTTTGTGGCGCCAACACGTGCTATTATGGTGCCCTGTATTTTCCTTTTCTTTTCTCTGTCAAGTGATAGCCATTCTTTCTCAAAGGTATGGTGAGCATTAGCCCATGTTTCATCCCAATATACAATGTTGCCGCTTTCCATCCTTCTATCTGAGATCTGCCTCAGGTATTTACTCAGAGAAGCAATCAGTCGTAGCTCTTCAAAGATAATGTTCCTGCCACCTGCAGATTTGAGAAAAGTGAAACCAACACTTCTTACAACTTTCCACAGAATAGATTTTGAAAGTTGAATATTGCATTCTGATTGTAACTTAACTTTCGGTTTGTAGAGAGTAACAAGCTGATTTTCCTGAAACATTTTCAAAACCTCACATCAATAACAAATGTGTCAAAATCATTCACTTTTCTTTTTTCTTTCTTGATTGATGGTAGTTTTTTTTCAGATTCAAAGTCCTGTCTTATCCACCGTCCTGTCTTATCCACCGGATAAAGGATTGTGCAGCTTTCTTGTAGATTATAAATAGTTAGTTCTTGTGTAGGTGGCTGGGTTAATAATAATATCTTTATCTTTAATATGGCTACACAAAATAAACTGGTTTCAAATAACCAATACATCAAATCATTTCATTTTTCAGCATTACATTGTCATTTGACTCTGTCTTACTGATAATAGTTTGAGTAACTGATATTTTAAATAATTGTTTTATGAGTTTGTCCTCATAAGAGATCCAGATCAATATTGTATATGTTTTTTTCCCGTGGATCCAACATTCTGATAGAACGAGTTCTCTCTGAGCTGTCAGGGACCACAAGTGTACGTGTTAGTCTCACCAAATCCAGGCCATATATACTTTGTGTATGTATGTGTATATTTCTTCTTCAGTGGTTCTCAGAGTTGTGGGCCACGGACAATGTCTTTGAGTCTGGACGACAAGCTTCTGGGAGAGAAGGTACATTACTACTGTAGCAGCAGCGAGGATGAGTGTGATGAAGGTAGTGATGCCGGACATGATGATGAAGAGGGCAGCAGCCATAATAGGAGCATACGTGATGCAAACACCAACATTTTTCCAGAACAACAGGCAGACAATTATGGCTGCGTAACAAATGTAAGTGTCAGATGTTTGCTGATGTCTCCTTATCTTTTGGTTTGTTAAAGAAGTGCACAACATTGTTTTCTATCTATCTATTGACCTTTCGAGCCGTAACCGGCCCATAGGGCGTAGACCAAGATACACCTTCTCCTATATGGATTTTTTGTTCTAGCAGTTTTCTTTTAAAGATATTTTATCAAATCTCGCCATCTGTCTCTGTTCTGTGCAAGCAGTTCTATCTCATTGAGGGAGCCGACTCCTGCTGCTCTTGCCTCTCTCATCAATGTTCTTCTCAGTGTCTCCCTGGGTCTTCCTCTTTTTCTTCTACCTGTTGTTTCCCATATGAGGGCTTGCTTTGCTATTCGGTTATTATCTCTTCTCATCACATGTCCAACGTATGACCATCGTCTTTTCTTTATTACTGAAGATATTAGTGGTTGATTGGCGATTTCTCTAATTTCCTCATTTGTTTTGAATTCGTTCCATGCTATACCAAGTATTTTCCTTAGACATTTATTTTCGAATGCGTTCAACTTTGTTTCTATATCTCTTGTTGTTTTCCAGCTTTCACACGCATACGTAAGGGTTGATAGTACATTTGATTTGAATAGCCTAAGTTTTGTGTTTGTGCTGATAAGTTTTGATTTCCACAACTTTTCAAGGCTTCTGAAAGACATTGCTGCTTTAGCTATTCTGATTTTAATTTCTTTGCTCGTATCCCCTTCTCAATCAATGTGACTTCCAAGATAGATAAAGTGATCGATCTCTTCTACTGGTTTGTTTTCCATGTATATTTTGTCACCTGTTGGAATTAAACTAGTCATGACTTTAGTCTTTTCATGATTGATCTCAAGCCCAATTTTGCTGGCTATTGATGATAGTTCATTTGTGTTTATTTTTGCGGAATTATTTTTCTCCGGCTTGGTATATAACCGTTGATCAGAGGTTTAACAAGCCGCTATCGTAAAAACGATGTTGTTAATGAAACGTAGACCTGATACAACATTGTTTTATGACACAAAAATAATAAATAATAGTAGACACAGTAATAATAAATAATAATAAATAATAGTAGGCATTGAACCAATCCTAAACTACATACAGAAATAAACAAATAAAAGGGGGACCTCAGTGGTCTAGCTGGAAAACTACCCAACTGGGCTACCGACGTTTAGACAACCCGTGTTTGATTCCCGCTGGAAGCAGTGTCCATTGTACTTGTGGCTGGAAAAAAAATACCCTCACGATCGACCCAGCTGCTGGCAGAAATGGGTACCAGGGTAAGTACTCTGGGAAGATGAGGAATGCCGCCTTGCATCATGAGTTTCGATGCTTGAAGTGACACTATCTAGAAGTCTCTGAACAACTCTGCATAGGCGGCCGAGCACATTTGGGTGAAAACTCGCGTGCTTAGATGCCAGTTCAAGTCTCGAACTTTACTTTTACAAATAAAATGGTTTTTTCCATCTAGAAAGAATGCCTTGTGATTCCTTCCGATACATAGCATACATTAAAAGAGGCAGACCCAGAGTAAAATGGACAGACAACATAAAAAAATGCTACAATATAAATTAACAATGATTGAAGCCCCTAAAGGGTGAGAATCAGAACTTTTTATATTCCATGACACCCAAATAAATACAAAAGTACTTCTGAGAACTTCCAGGTTACTGGCACAATCTGCTGCTTCTCCAGTACTCACAGCCGATTACTGGCACCATCTCTTGCTTCTCCAATACTCACAGATGGTTACTGGCACCATCTCCTGCTTCTCCAATACTCACAGCCGATTACTGGCACCATCTCTTGCTTCTCCAGTACTCACAGCCGATTACTGGCACCATCTCTTGCTTCTCCAATACTCACAGCCGATTACTGGCACCATCTCCTGCTTCTCCAATACTCACAGCCGATTACTGGCACCATCTCTTGCTTCTCCAATACTCACAGATGGTTACTGGCACCATCTCCTGCTTCTCCAATACTCACAGCCGATTACTGGCACCATCTCCTGCTTCTCCAATACTCACAGCCGATTACTGGCAACATCTCCTGCTTCTCCAATACTCACAGCCAATTACTGGCACCATCTCCTGCTTCTCCAATACTCACAGCCAATTACTGGCACCATCTCCTGCTTCTCCAATACTCACAGCCAATTACTGGCACCATCTCCTGCTTCTCCAATACTCACAGCCAATTACTGGCACCATCTCCTGCTTCTCCAATACTCACAGATGGTTACTGGCACCATCTCCTGCTTCTCCAATACTCACAGCCAATTACTGGCACCATCTCCTGCTTCTCCAATACTCACAGATGGTTACTGGCAACATCTCCTGCTTCTCCAATACTCACAGCCGATTACTGGCACCATCTCCTGCTTCTCCAATACTCACAGCCAATTACTGGCACCATCTCCTGCTTCTCCAATACTCACAGATGGTTACTGGCAACATCTCCTGCTTCTCCAATACTCACAGCCAATTACTGGCACCATCTCCTGCTTCTCCAATACTCACAGATGGTTACTGGCACCATCTCCTGCTTCTCCAATACTCACAGCCAGTTACTGATACCATCTCCTGCGTCTCCAATACTCACAGCCAATTACTGGTACCATCTCCTGCTTCTCTAATACTCACAGCCAGTTACTGGTACCATCTCCTGCTTCTCTAATAGTCACAGCCAGTTACTGGTAACATCTCCTGCTTCTCCAATACTCACAGCCAATTACTGGTACCATCTCCTGCTTCTCCAATACTCACAGCCGATTACTGGTACCATCTTCTGCTTCTCCAATACTCACAGCCAGTTACTGATACCATCTCCTGCTTCTCTAATACTCACAGCCAGTTACTGGTACCATCTCCTGCTTCTCTAATACTCACAGCCAGTTACTGATACCATCTCCTGCTTCTCCAATACTCACAGCCAGTTACTGATACCATCTCCTGCGTCTCCAATACTCACAGCCAGTTACTGATACCATCTCCTGCTTCTCCAATACTCACAGATGGTTACTGGCAACATCTCCTGCTTCTCCAATACTCACAGATGGTTACTGGCAACATCTCCTGCTTCTCCAATACTCACAGCCAATTACTGGCACCATCTCCTGCTTCTCCAATACTCACAGCCAGTTACTGATACCATCTCCTGCTTCTCCAATACTCACAGCCAGTTACTGATACCATCTCCTGCGTCTCCAATACTCACAGCCAGTTACTGATACCATCTCCTGCTTCTCCAATACTCACAGATGGTTACTGGCAACATCTCCTGCTTCTCCAATACTCACAGATGGTTACTGGCAACATCTCCTGCTTCTCCAATACTCACAGCCAATTACTGGCACCATCTCCTGCTTCTCCAATACTCACAGCCAATTACTGGCACCATCTCCTGCTTCTCCAATACTCACAGCCAATTACTGGCACCATCTCCTGCTTCTCCAATACTCACAGCCGATTACTGGCACCATCTCCTGCTTCTCCAATACTCACAGATGGTTACTGGCACCATCTCCTGCTTCTCCAATACTCACAGATGGTTACTGGCACCATCTCCTGCTTCTCTAATACTCACAGCCGGTTACTGGCAACATCTCCTGCTTCTCCAATACTCACAGCCGGTTACTGGCAACATCTCCTGCTTCTCCAATACTCACAGCCGGTTACTGGCACCATCTCCTGCTTCTCCAATACTCACAGCCGGTTACTGGCAACATCTCCTGCTTCTCCAATACTCACAGATGGTTACTGGCAACATCTTCTGCTTCTCCAATACTCACAGCCGGTTAGTGGCTTGATCTCCTGCTTCTCCAATACTCACAGCCGGTTTGTACTGGAGAACCAGCTCATAGCCCATATCAGCATTCTCCATCTGAGAGAGTTGAATTCTCTTCACTCTTTCCTTTAATCACTGGCCCCCTCTTTCATAATCTCATCTTCCTTACTTTAATTCCTTGTAATATTATAATTATCTCTTCTGTACTTCTCCCCCCCCCCCCCCTCTATATTCCCCCCACCCCTATGGTACTCCTCATTTCTTCTGCTTTAAGGGGACCAATCACACGTTTATTGATTTTATTTTGATCCTTTTTGGCCCTCGGAGTCCTACCTGCCCCATAAACCCTACAATGTGACCAGCAGGCACAATCGACCTGGTCTCTCTTCCTCTTTTGGGTTAACCCTTAACACTCCATCTTCATCATTTAGATGTTGATTTGTCATCTACCAAATTGGCCATTCTTGGACAGAGCTAAGTATTTATGTATTCATTATTCATAGTCCTACATCTGATGAAGGATTGGACTGAAACATCATAGTTTTTTCTGTCTCTCTATAGGTTTAGCTGCCTGCTACCATTTTATGTTTAATTTTCATGTTTCCTGTGTGATAAGCATCCTACTATATGGATTAGAATCTTGGAAACCTTTGCTAAGTCCATCTGTCTCAAATCAGAGACCTTTAAAATCAGACGTCTCAGCATTATCTATCTATTGACCTTTTGAGCCATAGTTGACCCATAGGGCATAGACCCAGATACTCTTTCCCTGTTTCAAAATGTTCTTTTTAGCAATCTCAATCCGTGCAAAAAACATTTATCAAATCCTGCCATTTGTCTTTGTTCTGTACAAGCATCTTAATCTCATTGAGGGAGCCAATTCCTGCTGTCTTTGCCTCTCTGATCAATGATCTTCTCAGTATTTCTCTGGGTCGGCCTCTTTTCCTCATACCTGTTGTTTCCCACTTGAGGGCTTGCTTTGCTATTCAATAATTATCTCTTCTCATCACATGTCCAACAAATGTCCAGCATAATGCTGGTTGTTATTTTGGCGTAACATAATTCCAGTCAAAATCTCCACAGGGAAATGTCCAATCATAGCACAGTTACAGAGGTCCAAATGAGAAGATTTATGCTGGATAATGGGTCTACTTTTCTAAAGGCCATAGGTAGCTAAGATGAGTGGATTCTAGATGAGGAGAGTCTAAGAAGAGAACTAAAAGAGACAATAGCCTAGAGCGGTTAATATAAAATGAAGGAAAACGGCTTAAAATGAGGTGGGCTTGGAAAGCTTGCTCAGAACAGGCAGCAGTGGCCTTATGTGATGCACAGGGCATAAATAGGAGCAATGAAACAAATATAATATATATAGAAAAAAACGGTGTGGTTAAAGCTTCATGTAACAAGTGGACAGCTCAAACCAGAACAATGTTTCAGCTCAGTAGGTGATCAGCAGGAACATACAACACACATACAAATATGTATTTACAATAAAAAATAATAAAAAATATAATAATTTCAAACTAGAAGGAGAAATAAAAGGGAAGTAAAAATAAAGTCATCCCTAGAAATAAAGGGAAAATACAAATAAAAAGTGTTCCCTTATATTTATTTAGAAATAAAGGGAAAATACAAATAAAAAGTGTTCCCTTATATTTATTTTTATTTTCCATTTATTTCTCCTTCTAGTTTGAAATTATTATATTTTTTATTATTTGGTATTTTAAAGACATATGTTGTATGTTTGTCCCTGCTGAAGGCCTATTGAGCCGAAATGCCATTCTGGTTTGTGTTGTCCACTTGTTACGTGAAGCTTTAACCATATCATTTTTTTTTTCTACTTTTTTTCGCTCTTTATTTTTTTCGTTTCTCCTCACAATTAGCTTCACTGCAGCTTCGTATATTTATGTGCATTTCTTTGCCTTGACCCTACTAGGCCATAAAGAGGCTGAGTTAGTCGAAGTCTGAGATTTATGTGCATTTCTTTGCCTTGATCCTACTAGGCCATAAAGAGGCTGAGTTAGTCGAAGTCTGAGATCAGTTGCAGCTTTTAAAATATGTGAATTTGTTTGCAATAGTTTAGTTTTGTTTTCTTTAGTTTAGTTTAGTTTAGTTTAGATTATATTAGTTTAGTTTAGTTGACAGGTCATTCTCATTGCACATTAGACAAGTCCCTAAGTGTGCAGATCTCTTCCGAAGAATATCCTTTATTGTGTAGCAACAAACAACACATATCCTTTATTGTGTAGCAACAAAAAACACATATCCTTTATTGTGTAGCAACAAACAACACATATCCTTTATTGTGTAGCAACAAACAACACATATCCTTTATTGTGTAGCAACAAACAACACATATCCTTTATTGTGTAGCAACAAACAACACATATCCGTTATTGTGTAGCAACAAACAACACCAGTGTTGGTTGACATGTCCTCTTTGGATTCCTGCATAACACTCTCATCTGGCATCTCTCACCTTGACATGATATTTGTGAAGTTTGTTCATGGCTGTGAATTCAGGGTCATTTTTTGAGTAATTATTCTTTTGTCCAGCGTCTCTGAGGACATTCAGAGTGTCACAGTGGTCCATTGCCCATCCACAGTCAACATTCACCAAACTGGCAAGTTTGCCAGTACATTTATTACCTCTTACACTGTGTGCTGTGATAGCTCTGTCATTAGTAACTTGGGAATACAAGTCGGGTTCGATCCTGATCGATGGCTTCCGGGTTCACCCAACCTTAAATGGGTACTGGATTTTTTCTTGAAAAGTAAAGTGGCACAGGTGTAATACCGACCACATTACCCCGAAAATCATGTGCTGATGGTCTGTAAAAATTATGGTCACTAACACCATATTTCCTATACGCCACTTGACGCGACAGGGCTCTTTACTTTTTACTTTACACTGCATGCTCTGGCATGAAAATAAAGCAAACATTTTTAGAATAGACCTCTCCAGAGACACTAACCACTGCCGTCAAGAAAAGTCAGTCATGATCTTTCTAAGCATACCCATTGAGTCTCTGAGAAACAAACGCGTATAAGACTGTTTCTCCAGCCAATTTTACAAATTTACAATAGATACTCTGAGCTGGTATTTGTTTATTTGAAAATAAACATTGGGAAAGTGAGAACATTAGTGATGCTTTTACATGTGTGTTCTGTAATGTTGAATGTAATTTCTTATTGTAGACAGGACCAAAGGGCGTAATAAAAGATTGGAGGGAATATAAGAGACTTGAGACAGAGAAACGAGCCGAGCAAGGGAAAGAGAAGCAGCTTCTGGCCCAAAAGCTGACACTAACTTGTCGGTCACATGTAAGCTGTTTTATTTATCATACACAAACTGTTTACTTTGCTGGGCATATGCAAGCTGTTTTATTGATAAAGACACGTGTAAACTGTTTACTTTGTTAGTCACATTTAAGCTGTTTAATTTTTTGGTCAAATTGTAAGCTATTAAAGTTGATAGTTAGTATGTAAGTTGTAAATCTTTTGACCAGTCAATAAGCTGTTTAATTTGTCAGCCACCTGTAAACTGCTTTAGTTTTTCATTCATATGTAAGCTGTTTGATTTGACGTTCACTTATAAGCTGTTTAACTTGTTAGTTAGATATTTAACTTGTTAGTTAGATATTTGACTTGTTAGTTAGATATTTAACTTGTTAGTTAGATATTTAACTTGTTAGTTAGATATTTAACTTGTTAGTTAGATATTTGACTTGTTAGTTAGATATTTAACTTGTTAGTTAGATATTTGACTTGTTAGTTAGATATTTAACTTGTTAGTTAGATATTTGACTTGTTAGTTAGAATTTTGACTTGTTAGTTAGATATTTAACTTGTTAGTTAGATATTTAACTTGTTAGTTAGATATTTGACTTGTTAGTTAGATATTTGACTTGTTAGTTAGATATTTGACTTGTTAGTTAGATATTTGACTTGTTAGTTAGATATTTAACTTGTTAGTTAGATATTTAACTTGTTAGTTAGATATTTAACTTGTTAGTTAGATATTTAACGTGTTAGTTAGATATTTAACTTGTTAGATATTTAACTTGTTAGTTAGATATTTAACTTGTTAGTTAGATATTTGACTTGTTAGTTAGATATTTAACTTGTTAGTTAGATATTTAACTTGTTAGTTAGATATTTAACTTGTTAGTTAGATATTTAACGTGTTAGTTAGATATTTAACTTGTTAGTCACATGCAGAACTTGCTAGTTGTTTAGCCTGTTAGCTACATGTACGCTGTAGAACTTGTTGATTAGATGTTAGTTGTTAACATGTTAGTCACATATAAACTGTAGAGGAACTTCTGGTCAATATGGCGGATAGACGACAGGAACTGTTGAGGCTCTGTTTGAAAAGTCTTCCTTTGTTTCCTCATATTTCAAGTCCGGCTTGCTGGCCAGAGCTACTGAGTTTAGTGCTCTGTGCAGATAGTGAGTTGTGTTTTTAATCCGAATCATACTTCGATATTCCAATTGCTTATGATTAATGATGATATCATATGACAAAGGACATTTCAGCTGCGTTCACTTTCGGTGCAACTTGGCCTTATGTCTTTTAGTGTGTGCTGTAGCTGCTATGATGGGGACTGCAGCTGCCTTTCTTTATTTGGATCCTTCAATGAGATGAGTTTTAATTCAGATGATTCCACTGGCATGGGCGGTTGAGCAATTAGCATTTTAATTCATTTGTAGTGATACCGGGGCCTTTGACTAACCATAACCGCAACCATATAAGCTATAGAACTTGCTAGATGTTTAGCATGCTAGTCACATGTAAGCTGTAGAAATTGCTAGGTCACATGTAAGCTGTTTAACTTGTTGACTACAAATAAATGAGAGTAAGAATTTCCTTGAGAGTACATTCATTAAAGTATGAGAACCAGTGTTTCTTGCCAATGAGAGTCTAACCCTGTATTACAATTCCATCGTAAAAATTACCACCTCATAATACAAATTATTTAAAAGAAAACTGCTAGAACAAAAATTCAGATAGGAGAAGGAGTATCTTGGTATACGCCCTATGGGCCGGCTACGGCTCGAAAGGTCAATAGATAGATAGAATACAAATTAGCACTAGGAGACGTAACAGCCGCAGAAGTGAACAGAAGAGCAAAATACCGCAAATTATATCTCCCCTCGACGCTGAAAGGCAAATTAGGAAGGAAAGAAGAAGAAAACACAAATTCTTGAAATTTGACAGTTTGCTGTAGGCAAACATTGTCCACCTCCATAATGCCTTCCTAATTACTACTTCTGGTGAACCCTCAATGTTGGGTTTGTTTACTTTGCCCTCAATGTTGGATTTGTTAACTTTGATGTAGGTTTTTTTTTTTTTTCAAGTGTGTCATAAAAAGTGCAACAGTATCGTAGAAAGGGGACTCTTTTTTAAAAATAAATTTTGCCAATTTTCAAGAAATTTGACTTTTTTCTTATGATGGGGAAATCTCCTCGGCTGTCGGCGAGACATCACAATAGACAATGTAACACTTCTGGTAGCCACTAAACCATGCATTCAAATTTCAGGCCATAAATCTCATGTAATCCAGGAAATGATTACAGCATCTGATTCCCCTGTGTCTGCTTGGGTAAACACACAGCTGTGTAGCAAAAGTTCAAAGAAAATTTTATTTTCCAAATTCAACAATTAAGTGGTAGTAATTTTTACAATGGTATCGTGAAAACATGACCTACAGATATGTATCGAAATCTAGGATTAAATATAAAATGGTGGTTCATACCAGTGAGAGTTGACTGTTCATGTCAGTGAGAGTTGACTGTTCATGTCAGTGAGAGTTGACTGTTCATGTCAGTGAGAGTTGACTGTTCATGTCAGTGAGAGTTGACTGTTCATGTCAGTGAGAGTTGACTGTTCATGTCAGTGAGAGTTGACTGTTCATGTCAGTGAGAGTTGACTGTTCATGTCAGTGAGAGTTGACTGTTCATGTCAGTGAGAGTTGACTGTTCATACCAGTGAGAGTTGACTGTTCATGTCAGTGAGAGTTGACTGTTCATGTCAGTGAGAGTTGACTGTTCATGTCAGTGAGAGTTGACTGTTCATGTCAGTGAGTGTTGACTGTTCATGTCAGTGAGAGTTGACTGTTCATGTCAGTGAGAGTTGACTGTTCATGTCAGTGAGAGTTGACTGTTCATGTCAGTGAGAGTTGACTGTTCATGTCAGTGAGAGTTGACTGTTCATGTCAGTGAGAGTTGACTGTTCATGTCAGTGAGAGTTGACTGTTCATGTCAGTGAGAGTTGACTGTTCATGTCAGTGAGAGTTGACTGTTCATGTCAGTGAGAGTTGACTGCTCATGCCAGTGAGAGTTGACTGCTCATGCCAGTGAGAGTTGACTGTTCATGCCAGTGAGAGTTGACTGTTCATGCCAGTGAGAGTTGACTGTTCATGCCAGTGAGAGTTGACTGTTCATGTCAGTGAGAGTTGACTGTTCATGTCAGTGAGAGTTGACTGTTCATGTCAGTGAGAATTGACTGTTCATACCAGTGAGGGTTGACTGTTCATGTCAGTGAGAGTTGACTGTTCATGTCAGTGAGAGTTGACTGTTCATGTCAGTGAGAGTTGACAGATGACACTACTGTTCACAGTCAGTTTCCTTGACTCGTTAATAACGTTCTGTGATTCTTTGCTGTTTTATGTGCTTGCATCTGGTTTGGTTCAAGGGGTACTTTCATTGAAATCTTCCACCCAGATCTGAGTCATTTTGTCAATCCAAGTGTGATATTGTGAATCATGACTCTCAGACAACCTGATTTAGTCTAGAATCTTTAAATCAATGAGTTAAAATGATTCAGCATTGTAAATTCATGATATAATGTCACGTTTCATGAGGCAACATTACATCTTGTAATATAACATATCATGATACAACATTACATCTTGTAATATAACATATCATGATACAACATTACATCTTGTAATATAACATACCATGATACAACATTACATCTTGTAATGGGTGTCCGGTTAGCGCAATCGATAGGCGGTTGGCTTACCACGGCAACAGCCGGGGTTCGTACCCTGGCGAGGACACCTGGGTTTTACTAATTCCCTAAAAAATTAGTACCTCTGAAGTCGGAGTAAATCTGCCTGCATGGCGAGGGGTATCCTGTAATGGGATTAAACAGACTTTACATGCAAAATTCAGTCCCACAAAATTGAGTGGGTGGGACTTCGTCAGAGGTCAAAGCTGACGAAAGCGAACGAACGAACATCTTGTAATATAACATATCATGATACAACATTACATCTTGTAATATAACATATCATGATACAACATTACATCTTGTAATATAACATATCATGATACAACATTACATCTTGTAATATAACATATCATGATACAACATTACATCTTGTAATATAACATATCATGATACAACATTACATCTTGTAATATAACATATCATGATACAACATTACATCTTGTAATATAACATATCATGATACAACATTACATCTTGTAATATAACATATCATGATACAACATTACATCTTGTAATATAACATACCATGATACAACATTACATCTTGTAATATAACATACCATGATACAACATTACATCTTGTAATATAACATATCATGATACAACATTACATCTCATGTTTTCAGCTGAATGATGAAGAAGAGCGTAACGCAGATGAACTATTTTTAGCTGAACTAGAAGGGATGGAAGATGAGTTTCTCAAAGAATATAGAGAGAAGAGAATTGAGGAGATGAGGAAGGCGCTAGCAGACGTGTAAGGAGAAGTATTAATCCTCATCTTTCCTGGTCTGTCATCCTCTCTTATATCATCAGATGTACCTGCTAATCTTACTATAACTGTTTAGTGGTGAAACTTTTTTGTCTGTTATCTTGTTACAACAGTTTAGCGATGTAACTTTTTTGTCTGTTATCTTGTTACAACTGTTTAGCGATGTAACTTTTTTGTCTGTTATCTTGTTACAACTGTTTAGTGATGTTGATGTTACTGTTTTGTCTGTTATCTTGTTATAACTGTTTAGTGATGTTGATGTTACAGCTTCGTCTGTTATCTTGTTACAACTGTTTAGTGATGTTGATGCTACTGTTTTGTCTGTTATCTTGTTACAACTGTTTAGTGATGTTGATGCTACTGTTTCGTCTGTTATCTTGTTACAACTGTTTAGTGATGTTGATGCTACTGTTTCGTCTGTTATCTTGTTACAACTGTTTAGTGATGTTGATGCTACTGTTTCGTCTGTTATCTTGTTACAACTGTTTAGTGATGTTGATACTACTGTTTCGTCTGTTATCTTGTTATAACTGTTTTGTGATGTAATTTTTGTGTGTGTTATCTTGTTACAACTGTTTAGTGGCGTAAATTGTTCTGTCTGATTTCTTGTGCTCAATAATGATATTTAATTATGTTTTGCTGTTTAGTCAGAAGATTGGGTGGTCTAAACTAGAGGTTAGACATTGACTCTGGCCAGAAATGTCCTGGCTTCAAATCCCGCTGGGGAACTGTTTGGGTCTTGAGGCAAGACGCCGGCCTCGAGATAGAGAGGTCGTAGGTTCAAATCCTGGCTACACAGGTTTGGATTTTTATTTATGATTTTTCTTCACTGCAACCACCCCTGGTCAGCAGCGAGGCCCGGCTTGAAATGTCAATAACTCATGGACGGAAAAATATGAATAATTTTAAGGCAAACTGTTTTTCCTACATCCTCTGCTACCTCTCTGACTGTTAGATGTTTGTTAGTGTGAATGATTTCCCTTAAATATGTCATGGGCTCATCCACACTTTTGAAGTCAGAAAATCACCCAAATGTTTTTGATTGACTTAGACAAGACTCGTCTGAAGCTGATTTAGTAAGTTTCAGCACCATATTTCCTGAGGCAAACATAGAAATCATACACCCAGACTGTTGAGTTTCTGTCCTTATTGAAATTTGCTGGAACCTGCAGGTTTGTGTTCTTTTGGAGGCTTGTGCAGTGTGTGTGATGAAGAATCTGAGTTCAAATTTTGCATTATGTTCGGGAATTTTTTTTTTTTTACCCCCGTCATGCCAAGTGGCGTATAGGGAAATATGGTGTTAGTGACCCTATATTTTACAGACCTTCAGCACATGATTTTTGGGGTAATGTGGTCAGTATTACGCCCGTGCTGCTTTACTTTCCCAGAAAAAAATCCGGTACCCATTTAAGGCTGGGTGAACCCGGAAGCCGTCGGTTGGGATCGAACCCCACCCCTTGTCCGTGGTAGTCCAGTTCACTAACCACTGAGCTATCGCGGCGCCCTTATGTTCGGGAATGTTTACCAGCAATGTGAACATGATGCAAGAAAACACAATGCTTTGTCATCAATGGCTGGAAAAGTGGGACTTGAGATCAACCAAGAAAAGACAAAAGTAGGGAAAAATCAAATTTGACCATAAGAAAATATCTACCTCAGGAAAAGCAGTGGAAGAAGTAGATCACTTTATATATCTCAGTAGCTGCATAGTTCAAGAAGGAGATACAAAGAAATAAATTAGAATCGGCATAACGAAGGCAGCAATGACATTCAGATACCTTGATGAAATATAGAAATCAAAATTACTAGGCACAAAAAGAAAGCTTAGGATTATCAAATAAAATGTGTTATCCCTCCTTACTTATGTATGCGAGAGCTGGAAAACAACTACAGAAATACACAACAAATATCTAAGTAAAACACTTTGTATACAATTGAATGAATTCAGGACTAGTACAGAAATATGAGAAATGACATAGCATCAAAAATATGAAATATCAAGAGAAGAAGGTATCATGTGATGAGAAGAGACAACAAGAGAATCTCAACTGGAAACCACATATCTCAGGCAATAATACGCATGCTCATATCTCAGGCAATAATACGCATGCTCATATCTCAGGCAATAATACGCATGCTCATATCTCAGGCAATAATACGCATGCTCATATCTCAGGCAATAATACGCATGCTCATATCTCAGGCAATAATACGCATGCTCATATCTCAGGCAATAATACGCATGCTCATATCTCAGGCAATAATACGCATGCTCATATCTCAGGCAATAATACGCATGCTCATATCTCAGGCAATAATACGCATGCTCATATCTCAGGCAATAATACGCATGCTCATATCTCAGGCAATAACACGCATGCTCATATCTCAGGCAATAATACGCATGCTCATATCTCAGGCAATAACACGCATGCTCATATCTCAGGCAATAATACGCATGCTCATATCTCAGGCAATAATACGCATGCTCATATCTCAGGCAATAATACGCATGCTCATATCTCAGGCAATAATACGCATGCTCATATCTCAGGCAATAATACGCATGCTCATATCTCAGGCAATAATACGCATGCTCATATCTCAGGCAATAATACGCATGCTCATATCTCAGGCAATAATACGCATGCTCATATCTCAGGCAATAATACGCATGCTCATATCTCAGGCAATAATACATACGCATGCTCATATCTCAGGCAATAATACGCATGCTCATATCTCAGGAAATAATACGCATGCTCATATCTCAGGCAATAATACGCATGCTCATATCTCAGGCAATAATACGCATGCTCATATCTCAGGCAATAATACGCATGCTCATATCTCAGGCAATAATACGCATGCTCATATCTCAGGCAATAATACGCATGCTCATATCTCAGGCAATAATACGCATGCTCATATCTCAGGCAATAATACGCATGCTCATATCTCAGGCAATAATACATACGCATGCTCATATCTCAGGCAATAACACGCATGCTCATATCTCAGGCAATAACACGCATGCTCATATCTCAGGCAATAACACGCATGCTCATATCTCAGGCAATAACACGCATGCTCATATCTCAGGCAATAACACGCATGCTCATATCTCAGGCAATAACACGCATGCTCATATCTCAGGCAATAACACGCATGCTCATATCTCAGGCAATAATACGCATGCTCATATCTCAGGCAATAATACGCATGCTCATATCTCAGGCAATAATACGCATGCTCATATCTCAGGCAATAATACGCATGCTCATATCTCAGGCAATAATACGCATGCTCATATCTCAGGCAATAATACGCATGCTCATATCTCAGGCAATAATACGCATGCTCATATCTCAGGCAATAATACGCATGCTCATATCTCAGGCAATAATACGCATGCTCATATCTCAGGCAATAATACGCATGCTCATATCTCAGGCAATAACACGCATGCTCATATCTCAGGCAATAATACGCATGCTCATATCTCAGGCAATAACACGCATGCTCATATCTCAGGCAATAATACGCATGCTCATATCTCAGGCAATAATACGCATGCTCATATCTCAGGCAATAATACGCATGCTCATATCTCAGGCAATAATACGCATGCTCATATCTCAGGCAATAACACGCATGCTCATATCTCAGGCAATAATACGCATGCTCATATCTCAGGCAATAATACGCATGCTCATATCTCAGGCAATAATACGCATGCTCATATCTCAGGCAATAATACGCATGCTCATATCTCAGGCAATAATACGCATGCTCATATCTCAGGCAATAATACGCATGCTCATATCTCAGGCAATAATACGCATGCTCATATCTCAGGCAATAATACGCATGCTCATATCTCAGGCAATAATACGCATGCTCATATCTCAGGCAATAATACGCATGCTCATATCTCAGGCAATAATACATACGCATGCTCATATCTCAGGCAATAATACGCATGCTCATATCTCAGGCCCTATAATACGCATGCTCATATCTCAGGCAATAATACGCATGCTGCAAGACAGTCCTTTGGTTTGCCTTGTTTCCTTTTACAGATGGTTTCCACGTCAATATCTGATATGGAAGTCTTTCCTCATTCATTCTCAGCACATGACCAATGTATTTCCATCTATTCATTCTCAGCACATGACCAATGTATTTCCATCTGTTCATTCTCAGCACATGACCAATGTATTTCCATCTATTCATTCTCAGCACATGACCAATGTATTTCCATCTATTCATTCTCAGCACATGACCAATGTATTTCCATCTATTCATTCTCAGCACATGACCAATGTATTTCCATCTTTTTCCTATAAAAAGATTCCCTCCACACCTTTCTAGGCATATGGGGAATATGGTGTTAGTGACCATATTCTTCTATGACTACAGCACATTTTTGGGTGATGTGGTCGGTATCACGCCAGGCCGCCTTTCATCATCATCATGTGCCATACCGTTTGGCGTAGGTGATCATGTCCCTCCACAATCTTCTATCCACAGTGCATCGTATCAGTTCTGTTGTTGACTGTTTTCCATGCCGTGACACCAAGCTATCCAGTATTTTCTCTCTTTACTTTTAGGCCGCCTTTACTTCCCAGAAAAATCTCTGGTACCCATTTTTAGAGGCTGGGTGAACCATGGAGCCTTGTCAGTCCAAAAAAAGAATCCACCACTGCTAGGGATCGAACCTGGACCATTCTGATCAGGAAGAGAGCACACTAACCACTAAGATGATATTCTATCTATCTATCTATTGACCTTTCGAGCCGTAACCGGCCCATAGGGCGTAGACCAAGATACACCTTCTCCTATATGAATTTTTGTTCTAGCAGTTTTCTTTTAAAGATATTTTATCAAATCTCGCCATCTGTCTCTGTTCTGTGCAAGCAGTTCTATCTCATTGAGGGAGCCGATTCCTGCTGCTCTTGCCTCTCTCATCAATGTTCTTCTCAGTGTCTCCCTGGGTCTTCCTCTTTTTCTTTTACCTGTTGTTTCCCATATGAGGGCTTGCTTTGCTATTCGATTATTATCTCTTCTCATCACATGTCCAACGTATGACCATCGTCTTTTCTTTATTACTGAAGATATTAGTGGTTGATTGGCGATTTCTCTAATTTCCTCGTTTGTTTTGAATTCGTTCCATTCTATACCAAGTATTTTCCTTAGACATTTATTTTCGAATGCGTTCAACTTTGTTTCTATATCTCTTGTTGTTTTCCAGCTTTCACACGCATACGTAAGGGTTGATAGTACATTTGATTTGAATAGCCTAAGTTTTGTGTTTGTGCTAATGAGTTTTGATTTCCACAACTTTTCAAGGCTTCTGAAAGACATTGCTGCTTTAGCCAGTCTGATTCTAATTTCTTTGCTCGTATCCCCTTCTCGATCAATGTGACTTCCAAGATAGATGAAGTGATCGATCTCTTCTACTGGTTTGTTTTCCATGTATATCTTGTCACTTGTTGGAATTAAACTTTTCATGACTTTAGTCTTTTCATGATTGACCTCAAGCCCAATTTTGCTGGCTATTGATGATAGTTCATTTGTGTTTTCCTGCATCGTTTTTATCTGATTGCTGATGAGAACTATGTCATCAGCAAAGTCCAGGTCCTCCAAATGGTCTCCTTGTATCCATTCGATGCCTTTATTACCAGTGCAGCATTTCTTCATTATGAAGTCCATAACAATTCCAAATAACAAGGGCGATAAAATACATCCTTGTTTAACCCCAGTTTCTATTGGGAAACATTCGCTCAGTCCTTCCTCTGTTCGAACTGCACATGTGTAACCATCATACATGTCTTTGATAATATTTATGATTTTTGATGGTAAGCCATATTGCTTAGGCAGATGATATTACTGCAATATAATTTCTTATCAAGCACAACACATATTCTTGTGTAGGTTTGTCTCTTATTCATTCATTTTAATTGTGTTCTTTCCAGCTTATGTTTGAGATCCTATGAAGACATTTGTTTTCTAAAGCATTTAATTTCCTATCTAAAGTCTTGGTGGATTTCCAACTCTCACATTATGTTAGCACAGGTATCACCCAGGAGTTGAATAGTTTTGTAGATAAGTTTTGTTCATTTACTGAGAACTTTGGTTCTCAGATGTTCGCCAGTTTGTTGAAAGTATTTGCTGCTAGTGCGATGCATGTCATGGTTTCTGATATTATATCTCCATCTCCAGACATTTATTGCCTAGGTAGGTAAAATGTGTAACTTTTTGTAGTACATCATAACTAAAAGAAAAATTAAAGACCACATTTCACACTATTTCTACAAGTATGTGGAGTTAACTCCCATATTTATTCCCATGTGATCCTGAGCACATTTGACATGAACATCATCACAGTCTAACCTGTTTCATTTGCAATGTTTGGATAAATCTGATGTTGTGTTGATATGATGACAGATTCTGGAGTTAAACCTCCAGCCATCTGGACAACACACAAACAAATTCTAGAGTTAAACCTTCAGCCATCTGGACAACACACAAACAAATTCTGGAGTTAAACCTCCAGCCATCTGGACAACTCACAAACAAATTCTGGAGTTAAACCTCCAGCCATCTGGAGTTAAACCTCCAGCCATCTGGACAACACACAAACACATTCTGGAGTTAAACCTCCAGCCATCTGGACAACACACAAACAAATTCTGGAGTTAAACCTCCAGCCATCTGGACAACACACAAACACATTCTGGAGTTAAACCTCCAGCCATCTGGACAACACACAAACAAATTCTGGAGTTAAACCTCCAGCCATCTGGACAACACACAAACAAATTCTGGAGTTAAACCTTCAGCCATCTGGACAACACACAAACAAATTCTGGAGTTAAACCTCCAGCCATCTGGACAACACACAAACAAATTCTGGAGTTAAACCTCCAGCCATCTGGACAACACACAAACAAATTCTGGAGTTAAACCTTCAGCCATCTGGACAACACACAAACAAATTCTGGAGTTAAACCTCCAGCCATCTGGACAACACACAAACAAATTCTGGAGTTAAACCTCCAGCCATCTGGACAACACACAAACAAATTCTGGAGTTAAACCTCTAGCCATCTGGACAACACACAAACAAATTCTGGAGTTAAACCTCCAGCCATCTGGACAACACACAAACAAATTCTGGAGTTAAACCTCCAGCCATCTGGACAACACACAAACAAATTCTGGAGTTAAACCTTCAGCCATATGGACAACACACAAACAAATTCTGCCTGTATTGCCTGTAACCGTGTCCAAAAATGTTATATTGTGTATCCACAGGCCAAAGTTTGGCAAATTGAATTCTCTGACCTCACAAAATTTCATAGAGGAAGTGGATGGAGAGAATGCAGGAGTAACTATAATTGTTCACATTTACCATCCGGTAGGTCTGGCAGTGATGTTGGTGGTGGTTGGGGGTAGTGATGTTGGTAGTGGTGGGGGTAGTGATGTTGTTGGTGGTGGGGGTAGTGATGTTGTTGGTGAAGTTTGTGGTGGTAGTGATGTTGTTGGTGGTTGGGGGTAGTGATGTTGTTGGTGAAGTTTGTGGTGGTAGTGATGTTGTTGGTGAAGTTTGTGGTGGTAGTGATGTTGGTAGTAGCATTGTCATGCAATAGAGTGTGATAGTAGTTATGGTGTGATATTTTGTATCACAAAATGTTGTTTGTAATATGGTGTTAATGTTATATGTATAGGTGCTGGTGTGGTGAGCATAGTTCTAATGAAAGAACCAACGGCAGCTCAATACGTTAAGATAATATATTTTTCAGATTCTGGGTATGGTTTTTGGTCCTAATTTTGTTCCCTGTTTTTTTATGTCCCACAGACAGTACCAGCTTGTGAGTCGATGAATGGTTGCCTCATCTGTCTGGCTGCGGAATACCCCACTGTTAAGTTCTGCAAAATCTCAGCTTCAGAATCCAGGATGAGTTTCAAATTTGTAAGTTCTCACTGGTCATACTATTTATTTTATAGCGTCCTTGGTGAGTTTTATTGTTGAAGTGTGTAACATCCTTGGTGAGTTTTATTGTTGAAGCATGTAACATCCTTGGTGAGTTTTATTGTTGACGTGTGTAAGATCCTGGTGAGTTTTATTGTTGACGTGTGTAAGATCCTTGGTGAGTTTTATTGTTGAAGTGTGTACCATCCTTTGCGAGTTTTATTGTTGAAGCATGTAACATCCTTGGTGAGTTTTATTGTTGAAACGTGTACCATCCTTGGTGAGTTTTATTGTTGAAGCATGTAACATCCTTGGTGAGTTTTATTGTTGAAACGTGCACCATCCTTGGTGAGTTTTATTGTTGAAGCGTGTAACATCCTTGGTGAGTTTTATTGTTGAAGCATGTAACATCCTTGGTGAGTTTTATTGTTGAATCATGTAACATCCTTGGTGAGTTTCATTGTTGGCGTGTGTAACATCCTTGGTGAGTTTTATTGTTGAAGTGGGTAACATCCTTGGTGAGTTTTATTGTTTACTCGTGTAACATCCTTGGTGAGTTTCATTGTTAACGTGTGTAACATCCTTGGTGAGTTTCATTGTTGATGTGTGTAACATCCTTGGTAAGTTTTATTGTTTACGCGTGTAACATCCTTGGTGAGTTTCATTGTTGACATGTGTAACATCCTTGGTGAGTTTTATTGTTTATGTGTGTAACATCATTGGTGAGTTTCATTGTTGATATGTGTAACATCCTTGGTGAGTTTTATTGTTTACGCGTGTAACATCCTTGGTGAGTTTTATTGTTGACGTGTGTAACATCCTTGGTGAGTTTTATTGTTTACGCGTGTAACATCCTTGGTGAGTTTTATTGTTTATGCGTGTAACATCATTGGTGAGTTTCATTGTTGACGTGTGTAACATCCTTGGTGAGTTTTATTGTTTACGTGTGTAACATCCTTGGTGAGTGTCATTGTTGACATGTGTAACATCCTTGGTGAGTTTTATTGTTTACGCGTGTAACATCCTTGGTGAGTTTCATTGTTGAAGTGTGTAACATCCTTGGTGAGTTTCATTGTTTACGTGTGTAACATCCTTGGTGAGTTTTATTGTTGAAGTGTGTAACATCCTTGGAGAGGTTTATTGTTGAAGTGTGCACCATCCTTGGCGAGTTTTATTGTTGAAGCATGTAACATCCTTGGTGAGTTTTATTGTTGAAACGTGTAAAATCCTTGGTGAGTTTTATTGTTGAAACGTGTACCATCCTTGGTGAGTTTTATTGTTGAAGCATGTAACATCCTTGGTGAGTTTTATTGTTGATGTGTGTAACATCCTTGGTGAGTTTCATTGTTGACGTGTGTAACATCCTTGGTGAGTTTCATTGTTGACGTGTGTAACATCCTTGGTGAGTTTTATTGTTGAAGCGTGTACCATCCTTGGTGAGTTTTATTGTTGAAGCGTGTAACATCCTTGGTGAGTTTTATTGTTGATGTGTGTAACATCCTTGGTGAGTTTTATTGTTGACGTGTGTAACATCCTTGGTGAGTTTCATTGTTGACGTGTGTAACATCCTTGGTGAGTTTCATTGTTGATGTGTGTAACATCCTTGGTGAGTTTTATTGTTGAAGTGTGTAACATCCTTGGTGAGTTTTATTGTTTAAGTGTGTAACATCCTTGGTGAGTTTCATTGTTGATGTGTGTAACATCCTTGGTGAGTTTTATTGTTTATGCGTGTAACATCCTTGGTGAGTTTCATTGTTGACGTGTGTAACATCCCATGTGAGTTTTATTGTTTACGTGTGTAACATCCTTGGTGAGTGTCATTGTTGACGTGTGTAGCATCCTTGGTGAGTTTTATTATTTACGCGTGTAACATCCTTGGTGAGTTTCATTGTTGAAGTGTGTAACATCCTTGGTGAGTTTCATTGTTTACGTGTGTAACATCCTTGGTGAGTTTTATTGTTGAAGTGTGTAACATCCTTGGAGAGGTTTATTGTTGAAGTGTGCACCATCCTTGGCGAGTTTTATTGTTGAAGCATGTAACATCCTTGGTGAGTTTTATTGTTGAAACGTGTAACATCCTTGGTGAGTTTCATTGTTGAAGCATGAAGATCCTTGGTGAGTTTTATTGTTGAAGCATGTAACATCCTTGGTGAGTTTCATTATTGAAACGTGTAACATCCTTGGTGAGTTTTATTATTGAAGTGTGTAACATCCTTGGCGAGTTTTATTGTTCAAGAGTGTAACATCCTTGGTGAGTTTTATTGTTGAAGTGTGTAACATCCTTGGTGAGTTTTATTGTTGACGTGTGTAACATCCTTGGTGAGTTTTATTGTTGAAACGTGTAACACCCTTGGTGAGTTTTATTGTTGAAGCGTGTACCATCCTTGGTGAGTTTTATTGTTGAAACGTGTAACATCCTTGTTGAGTTTTATTGTTGATGTGTGTAACATCCTTGGTGAGTTTTGTTGTTGATGTGTGTAACATCCTTGGTGAGTGTCATTGTTGACATGTGTAACATCCTTGGTGAGTTTTATTGTTTACGCGTGTAACATCCTTGGTGAGTTTCATTGTTGAAGTGTGTAACATCCTTGGTGAGTTTCATTGTTTACGTGTGTAACATCCTTGGTGAGTTTTATTGTTGAAGTGTGTAACATCCTTGGAGAGGTTTATTGTTGAAGTGTGCACCATCCTTGGCGAGTTTTATTGTTGAAGCATGTAACATCCTTGGTGAGTTTTATTGTTGAAACGTGTAAAATCCTTGGTGAGTTTTATTGTTGAAACGTGTAACATCCTTGGTGAGTTTCATTGTTTACGTGTGTAACATCCTTGGTGAGTTTTATTGTTGAAGTGTGTAACATCCTTGGAGAGGTTTATTGTTGAAGTGTGCACCATCCTTGGCGAGTTTTATTGTTGAAGCATGTAACATCCTTGGTGAGTTTTATTGTTGAAACGTGTAAAATCCTTGGTGAGTTTTATTGTTGAAACGTGTACCATCCTTGGTGAGTTTTATTGTTGAAGCATGTAACATCCTTGGTGAGTTTTATTGTTGATGTGTGTAACATCCTTGGTGAGTTTCATTGTTGACGTGTGTAACATCCTTGGTGAGTTTCATTGTTGACGTGTGTAACATCCTTGGTGAGTTTTATTGTTGAAGCGTGTACCATCCTTGGTGAGTTTTATTGTTGAAGCGTGTAACATCCTTGGTGAGTTTTATTGTTGATGTGTGTAACATCCTTGGTGAGTTTTATTGTTGACGTGTGTAACATCCTTGGTGAGTTTCATTGTTGACGTGTGTAACATCCTTGGTGAGTTTCATTGTTGATGTGTGTAACATCCTTGGTGAGTTTTATTGTTGAAGTGTGTAACATCCTTGGTGAGTTTTATTGTTTAAGTGTGTAACATCCTTGGTGAGTTTCATTGTTGATGTGTGTAACATCCTTGGTGAGTTTTATTGTTTATGCGTGTAACATCCTTGGTGAGTTTCATTGTTGACGTGTGTAACATCCCATGTGAGTTTTATTGTTTACGTGTGTAACATCCTTGGTGAGTGTCATTGTTGACGTGTGTAGCATCCTTGGTGAGTTTTATTATTTACGCGTGTAACATCCTTGGTGAGTTTCATTGTTGAAGTGTGTAACATCCTTGGTGAGTTTCATTGTTTACGTGTGTAACATCCTTGGTGAGTTTTATTGTTGAAGTGTGTAACATCCTTGGAGAGGTTTATTGTTGAAGTGTGCACCATCCTTGGCGAGTTTTATTGTTGAAGCATGTAACATCCTTGGTGAGTTTTATTGTTGAAACGTGTAACATCCTTGGTGAGTTTTATTGTTGAAGCATGAAGATCCTTGGTGAGTTTTATTGTTGAAGCATGTAACATCCTTGGTGAGTTTCATTATTGAAACGTGTAACATCCTTGGTGAGTTTTATTATTGAAGTGTGTAACATCCTTGGCGAGTTTTATTGTTCAAGAGTGTAACATCCTTGGTGAGTTTTATTGTTGAAGTGTGTAACATCCTTGGTGAGTTTTATTGTTGACGTGTGTAACATCCTTGGTGAGTTTTATTGTTGAAACGTGTAACACCCTTGGTGAGTTTTATTGTTGAAGCGTGTACCATCCTTGGTGAGTTTTATTGTTGAAACGTGTAACATCCTTGTTGAGTTTTATTGTTGATGTGTGTAACATCCTTGGTGAGTTTTGTTGTTGATGTGTGTAACATCCTTGGTGAGTTTTATTGTTGACGTGCGTAACATCCTTGGTGAGTTTTGTTGTTGATGTGTGTAACATCCTTGGTGAGTTTTATTGTTGACGTGCGTAACATCCTTGGTGAGTTTTATTGTTGATGTGTGTAACATCCTTGGTGAGTTTTATTGTTGACTTGTGTAAGATCCTTGGTGAGTTTTATTGTTGAAGCGTGTAAGATCCTTGGTGAGTTTTATTGTTGACTTGTGTAACTTCCTTGGTGAGTTTCATTGTTGAAGCGTGTAAGATCCTTGGTGAGTTTCATTGTTGAAGCATGTAACATCCTTGGTGAGTTTTATTGTTGTTGTGTGTAACATCCTTGGTGAGTTTCATTGTTGAAGTGTGTAACATCCTTGGTGAGTTTCATTGTTTACGTGTGTAACATCCTTGGTGAGTTTTATTGTTGTTGTGTGTAACATCCTTGGTATGTTTTATTGTTGAAGCTTGTAAATTCTTTGAAGACTGAGACAAAATAAGGATTAACTGAGTGAAAACTGTAACCAGAATGGGGGGAAACCTAAAATTGAATATTTGGGGTATAATGGGGAAAACTAAAGGGAAGAGAAGTTTTTTTTATTTTTGTTTGTTTGCAATATGTCAAAGAAGTCTCTGACGAAGTCCCAAGAGACCAGGAACTGAATTTTGCATATTTTTCCCATGCACAGAGGTCTCTTGCCGCACAGGCAGATTACTTCGTCTTCGGAGGTACTCATATGTTTCCCGTCCATGAGTAATTGACGTTTCAAGCCGGGCCTCACTGCTGAAACCAGGGGTGGTTGCAGCAGAGAGAAATCATAAATAAAAATCCCATCCGATGCACTGGGATTTGAACCCACAATCTCTCTGTCTGGAGGCCGGTGTCTTACCTCGAGACCAACCAGTCCCCCTGGAATGGAAGATATGAGACATAATGGGTAAAATTGCTTGGAAAGAGGTACAACACAATGGGGAAAACTAGAGTGAGGGGCAAAACAAAGTTCAACAAAATGTAGAGAAAGAGGTGAGGCACAGTGGGGAAAAGTAGGGAAAGAGGTGAGGCACAGTGGGGAAAAGTAGGGAAAGAGGTGAGGCACAGTGGGGAAAAGTAGGGAAAGAGGTGAGGCACAGTGGGAAAAGTAGGGAAAGAAGTGAGAGACAGTGGGGGAAACTAGGGAAAGAGGTGAGGCACAGTGGGGAAAAGCAGGGAAAGAGGTGAGGCACAGTGGGGAAAAGTAGGGAAAGAGGTAAGGCACAGTGGGGAAAAGTAGGGAAAGAGGTGAGGCACAGTGGGGAAAATTAGGGAAAGAGGTGAGGCACAGTGGGGAAAAGTAGGGGAAAAGGTGAGGCACAGTGGGGAAAACTAGGGAAAGAGGTGAGGCACAGTGGGGAAAAGTAAGGAAAGATAAGAGGCACAGTGGGGAAAACTAGAGAAAGAGGTGAGGCACAGTGGGGAAAAGTAGGAAAGAGGGAAGGCACAGTGGGGAAAAGTAGGGAAAGAGGTGAGGCACAGTGGGGAAAATTAGGGAAAGAGGTGAAGCACAGTGGGGAAAAGTAGGGGAAAAAGTGAGGCACAGTGGGGAAAACTAGGGAAAGAGGTGAGGCACAGTGGGGAAAAGTAAGGAAAGATAAGAGGCACAGTGGGGAAAACTAGGGAAAGAGGTGAGAGACAGTGGGAAAAATTAGGGAAAAATGTGGAAAGAGGTGAGGCACAGTGGGGAAAAGTAGGGAAAGATGCGAGGCACAGTGGGGAAAAGTAGGGAAAGATAAGAGGCACAGTGGGGAAAACTAGGGAAAGAGGTGAGGCACAGTGGGGAAAACTAGGGAAAGAGGTGAGGCACAGTGGGGAAAACTAGGGAAAGAGGTGAGTCACAGTGGGGAAAACTAGAGAAAGAGGTGAGTCACAGTGGAGAAAAGTAAGGAAAGAGGTGAGAGACAATGGGGGAAAGAGGTGAGGCACAGTGGGGAAAAGTAGGGAAAGAGGTGAGGCACAGTGGGGAAAAGTAGGGAAAGAGGTGAGGCACAGTGGGGAAAACTAGGGAAAGAGGTGAGGCACAGTGGGGAAAAGTAGGGAAAAAGGTATGGCACAGTGGGGAAAACTAGGGAAAGAGGTGAGTCACAGTGGGGAAAATTAGGGAAAGAGGTGAGTCACAGTGGGGAAAACTAGGGAAAGAGGTGAGGCACAGTGGGGAAAAGTAGGGAAAGAGGTGAGGCACTGTGGGGAAAACTAGGGAAAGAGGTGAGGCACAGTGGGGATAACTAGGGAAAGAGGTGAGGCACAGTGGGGAAAAGTAGGGAAAGAGGTGAGGCACAGTGGGGAAAAGTAGGGGAAGAGGTGAGACACAGTGGGGAAAAGTAGGGGAAGAGTTGAGACACATTGGGAAAAGTAGGGGAAGAGGTGAGACACAGTGGGGAAAAGTAGGGGAAGAGGTGAAACACAGTGGGGAAAAGTAGGGGAATGAGTGAGACGATGGTTAAAGAGAAGCTTAATGTGAAAGACTAATAAAAGAGATGAAACTGAGAAAATCTGTTGGGTATGTGGAGAGATATAATCAGAGAAATGGTAAAGTTTATGTGTACAAACATTTCATTGTTTGGTGAACTGAATTCTCCATTTTTATCTGTGCAGGCTGTAGAAGGTGTGCCAGCTTTGTTGGTCTACAAGAACAAGGAACTTATCGGCAATTTTATTCGTCTGCGGGATGAGTTTGGGGATGAATTTTTTGCTCATGACATTGAGGGTTTTCTTCAGGAGTAAGTGAGCCCACATGGTCAGAGAGAAAGAGAGAGAGTGTATTTGTTGATGGGTTTATGAGGAATTGTTTGTTCATGACATTGAGTGCTTCCTTCAGGAGTAAGTGAGCCCACATGGTCAGAGAGAGAGAGAGTGTATTTGTTGATGGGTTTATGAGGAATTGTTTGTTCATGACATTGAGTGCTTCCTTCAGGAGTAAGTGAGCCCACATGGTCAGAGAGAGAGAGAGTGTATTTGTTGATGGGTTTATGAGGAATTGTTTGTTCATGACATTGAGTGCTTCCTTCAGGAGTAAGTGAGCCCACATGGTCAGAGAGAGAGAGAGTGTATTTGTTGATGGGTTTATGAGGAATTGTTTGTTCATGACATTGAGTGCTTCCTTCAGGAGTAAGTGAGCCCACATGTCAGAGAGAGAGAGAGAGTGTATTTGTTGATGGGTTTATGAGGAATTGTTTGTTCATGACATTGAGTGCTTCCTTCAGGAGTAAGTGAGCCCACATGGTCAGAGAGAGAGAGAGTGTATTTGTTGATGGGTTTATGAGGAATTGTTTGTTCATGACATTGAGTGCTTCCTTCAGGAGTAAGTGAGCCCACATGGTCAGAGAGAGAGAGAGTGTATTTGTTGATGGGTTTATGAGGAATTGTTTGTTCATGACATTGAGTGCTTCCTTCAGGAGTAAGTGAGCCCACATGGTCAGAGAGAGAGAGAGTGTATTTGTTGATGGGTTTATGAGGAATTGTTTGTTCATGACATTGAGTGCTTCCTTCAGGAGTAAGTGAGCCCACATGGTCAGAGAGAGAGAGAGTGTATTTGTTGATGGGTTTATGAGGAATTGTTTGTTCATGACATTGAGTGCTTCCTTCAGGAGTAAGTGAGCCCACATGTCAGAGAGAAAGAGAGAGAGAGAGTGTATTTGTTGATGGGTTTATGAGGAATTGTTTGTTCATGACATTGAGTGCTTCCTTCAGGAGTAAGTGAGCCCACATGTCAGAGAGAGAGAGAGAGTGTATTTGTTGATGGGTTTATGAGGAATTGTTTGTTCATGACATTGAGTGCTTCCTTCAGGAGTAAGTGAGCCCACATGGTCAGAGAGAGAGAGAGAGTGTATTTGTTGATGGGTTTATGAGGAATTGTTTGTTCATGACATTGAGTGCTTCCTTCAGGAGTAAGTGAGCCCACATGTCAGAGAGAGAGAGAGAGAGTGTATTTGTTGATGGGTTTATGAGGAATTGTTTGCTCATGACATTGAGTGCTTCCTTCAGGAGTAAGTGAGCCCACATGGTCAGAGAGAGAGAGAGTGTATTTGTTGATGGGTTATGAGGAATTGTTTGTTCATGACATTGAGTGCTTCCTTCAGGAGTAAGTGAGCCCACATGGTCAGAGAGAGAGAGAGAGAGTGTATTTGTTGATGGGTTTATGAGGAATTGTTTGCTCATGACATTGAGTGCTTCCTTCAGAAGTTTGTTTGTCCTTGTGGTCAGTGTTTGGCAACAGTTGGTGAGGAGAGCTGTGTTTATTAGTGGCAGTCTGTGTGAATTTGAGAAAAATGGGGTGTGTCACAGTGTGTGGGTCTGTGTGGTTAGGGTTAGGGTCTGTGTGGTTAGCTAAAGGGTGATTTGGGGTGACAACTTGTACGTTGTGTCAGTGGTGGTGACTAGTGGGCTGTGTTGTGTACAGTTACAGCTAGTGGGCTGTGTTGTGTACAGTTACAGCTAGTGGGCTGTGTTGTGTACAGTTACAGCTAGTGGGCTGTGTTGTGTATAGTTACAGCTAGTGGGCTGTGTTGTGTATAGTTACAGCTAGTGAGCTGTGTTGTGTATAGTTACAACTAGTGAGCTGTGTTGTGTACAGTTACAGCTAGTGGGCTGTGTTGTGTATAGTTAAGCTAGTGGGCTGTGTTGTGTATAGTTACAGCTAGTGGGCTGTGTTGTGTATAGTTACAGCTAGTGGGCTGTGTTGTGTATAGTTACAGCTATTGAGCTGTGTTGTGTATAGTTACAGCTATTGAGCTGTGTTGTGTATAGTTACAGCTAGTGGGCTGTGTTGTGTATAGTTACAACTAGTGAGCTGTGTTGTGTATAGTTACAACTAGTGAGCTGTGTTGTGTATAGTTACAGCTAGTGGGCTGTGTTGTGTATAGTTACAACTAGTGAGCTGTGTTATGTATAGTTACAACTAGTGGGCTGTGTTGTGTATAGTTACAGCTAGTGGGCTGTGTTGTGTATAGTTACAACTAGTACTCATTCTTTTCTTGATTTATCTCCTGCTTGCCTCTTTTAATTGACTGTTACTTCAAACATCTAATGCTCTTTTATTTCTTTATTTTTGTCTCTGTTATATAACAATATGGAGGCAAGGCGCCGGATAGCAACAGAGCTGAAAGCTGTCAATGACTCATAATTGATGACTTGTGTGCCAGGATCGAGGAGTGAGAACCATCAAGATCCGACTCCACTTTCTCATGATGCCTCTAGTAACCCACTAGTTTAGTCAAGTGAGAAGGGATTAAAGAAGGAAGGCAACCCGGTACTCACAAGTGCTGTGCTGTAGTTGGATGTGTTGGACTGAAGGACACAAATAACCACAACACAACACATCTACTCCAATCTTAATGTCCTTCTAAGGACAGAGGACTGTTCATAACTTTAGTAGCCATTGGGTGAATGCTAGAGAGAGAGAGAGAGAAAGAATGAATAGAATAAAATGAAAATAAATATTTTATTGCTGTACCCATGATGTAACTGTACTATGGTTATAGTTATACTCCTGTTGTTGCTATATAGTGGATTATGACTGTTCTATAGCTGTGGCCGCACTCGTATTGCAGTTTATTCCAATTGCTGATCCTATGTTGTGTCTGTATCCTAGTTGTAACTGTATTCTGGTTGTACCCTGGGTTGCTGCTGTATTCTGTGTTAAAGGTTTACCCTAGGTTATAGCTGTACCTTGAATTGTGGTTATACCCCAGATTGTGACTGTACTCTAAGTTGTGGCTGTACCTTGGGTTGTAGTTGTACCTCATGTTGTAAATGTACCCCAGGTTGTGACTGTATCCTAGCTTGTGAATGTACCCTAGGCTGTGTCTGAACCTCAGGTTGTGGCTGTACCCCATGTTGTGACTGTATCCTAGATTGTGAATGTACCCTAGGCTGTGTCTGAACCTCAGGTTGTGACTGTAGCCCAAGTTGTGACTATCCCAGGCTGTGACTGTACCCCAGGTTGTGACTGTACCCCAGGTTGTGACTGTATCCTAGATTGTGAATGTACCCTAGGCTGTGACTGAACCTCAGGTTGTGACTGTAGCCCAAGTTGTGACTGTAGCCCAAGTTGTGACTGTAGCCCAAGTTGTGACTGTACCCCAGGTTGTGACTGTATCCTAGATTGTGAATGTACCCTAGGCTGTGACTGAACCTCAGGTTGTGACTGTAGCCCAAGTTGTGACTGTAGCCCAAGTTGTGACTGTACCCCAGGTTGTGACTGTATCCTAGATTGTGAATGTACCCTAGGCTGTGACTGAACCTCAGGCTGTGACTGAACCTCAGGTTGTGACTGTAGCCCAAGTTGTGACTGTAGCCCAAGTTGTGACTGTACCCCAGGTTTTGACTGTATCCTAGATTGTGAATGTACCCTTAGCTGTGACTGAACCTCAGGTTGTGACTGTAGCCCAAGTTGTGACTGTACCCCAGGTTGTGACTGTATCCTAGATTGTGAATGTACCCTAGGCTGTGACTGAACCTCAGGTATTGACTGTAGCCCAAGTTGTGACTGTACCCCAGGTTGTGACTGTATCCTAGATTGTGAATGTACCCTTAGCTGTGACTGAACCTCAGGTTGTGACTGTAGCCCAAGCTGTGACTGTACCCCAGGTTGTGACTGTATCCTAAGTTTTGAATGTACCCTAGGCTGTGACTGAACCTCAGGTTGTGGCTGTACCCCACATTATGGCTGTACCCCAGATTGTGACTGCACCCCAGGTTGTATTCAATCAATGTGATTACACTTAGAATGTCCCTCAAGTAGAGTTACACAGGCTGGGCTTACATGCTAAATTGCCACATTTGCAATCAACTCTGACATAAATTACTTGTGCCAGGCATCTCGTTGATTAAATTGACCAGACTCTCATTGCCTGATTGTGTATTTCAGGCATGGCTTTCTACCATCCCAGGATTCCTCTCTGGTCTTCAATGGCAGACAGACAGGAACCATCAGGGAAGGTCTCCAGCAAAAGGAAGAAAGTGACAGTGATTTTGATGTTGATTAAGTTCTGACTAGTCACTGCTGTTCTTGCAGGTGAATCTAGCTGCAGTTCATACATGTGAACATCACTGTCAGTAATTGTTTCAGGTGAATCTAGCTGCAGTTCATACAGGTGAACATCACTGTCAGTAATTGTTTCAGGTGAATCTAGCTGCAGTTTATACAGGTGAACATCACTGTCAGTAATTGTTTCAGGTGAATCTAGCTGCAGTTCATACAGGTGAACATCACTGTCAGTAATTGTTTCAGGTGAATCTAGCTGCAGTTCATACAGGTGAACATCACTGTCAGTAATTGTTTCAGGTGAATCTAGCTGCAGTTCATACAGGTGAACATCTCTATCAGTAATGGTTTTAGGTGAATCTTAGCTGCAGTTCATACAGGTGAACATCACTGTCAGTAATTGTTTCAGACAAATGTAGTGGTGACTGGTTCTTTTTTGTAAGTGCAGAAGTTAACAGTGTTTTAGTTGAGTGTAGCTGTGTATGATTGTTTTAGTTGAGTGTAGCTGTGTATGATTGTTTTAGTTGAGTGTAGCTGTGTATGATTGTTTTAGTTGAGTGTAGCTGTGTATGATTGTTTTAGTTGAGTGTAGCTGTGTATGATTGTTATAGTTGAATGTAGCTGTGTATGATTGTTATAGTTGGATGTAGCTGTGTATGATTGTTATAGTTGAATGTAGCTGTGTATGATTGTTATAGTTGGATGTAGCTGTTATGATTGTTATAGTTGGATGTAGCTGTGTATGATTTTTATATTTGGATGTAGATGTGTATGATTGTTTTAGTTGAGTGTAGCTGTGTATGATTGTTATATTTGGATGTAGCTGTGTATGATTGTTATATTTGGATGTAGCTGTGTATGATTGTTTTAGTTGAGTGTAGCTGTGTATGATTGTTATATTTGGATGTAGCTGTGTATGATTGTTATAGTTGGATGTAGATGTGTATGATTGTTATATTTGGATGTAGCTGTGTATGATTGTTTTAGTTGAGTGTAGCTGTGTATGATTGTTCATTTGGATGTAGCTGTGTATGATTGTTTTAGTTGAATGTAGCTGTGTATGATTGTTATATTTGGATGTAGCTGTGTATGATTGTTATAGTTGGATGTAGCTGTGTATGATTGTTATATTTGGATGTAGCTGTGTATGATTGTTTTAGTTGAGTGTAGCTGTGTATGATTGTTATATTTGGATGTAGCTGTGTATGATTGTTTTAGTTGAGTGTAGCTGTGTATGATTGTTATATTTGGATGTAGCTGTGTATGATTGTTATAGTTGGATGTAGCTGTGTATGATTGTTATATTTGGATGTAGCTGTGTATGATTGTTTTAGTTGAGTGTAGCTGTGTATGATTGTATATTTGGATGTAGCTGTGTATGATTGTTTTAGTTGAGTGTAGCTGTGTATGATAGTTATATTTGGATGTACCTGTGTATGATTGTTTTAGTTGAGTGTAGCTGTGTATGATTGTTATATTTGGATGTAGCTGTGTATGATTGTTATATTTGGATGTAGCTGTGTATGATTGTTTTAGTTGAGTGTAGCTGTGTATGATTGTTATAGTTGGATGTAGCTGTGTATGATTGTTATATTTGGATGTAGCTGTGTATGATTGTTTTAGTTGAGTGTAGCTGTGTATGATTGTTTTAGTTGAGTGTAGCTGTGTATGATTGTTTTAGTTGAGTGTAGCTGTGTATGATTGTTTTAGTTGAGTGTAGCTGTGTATGATTGTTTTAGTTGAGTGTAGCTGTGTATGATTGTTTTAGTTGAGTGTAGCTGTGTAGTTGGAAGTTGCTGAGTCATTATGGAATCCCCATAAAGTTTATTAACCTGATAAAAACAATGTATGAAGGAACAAAATGTAGTGTGGTGCATGAAGGACAGCTTACAGAAGCATTTGAAATAAGAACAGGAGTAAGGCAAGGATGCCTTCTGTCTCCATTTCTCTTTCTACTGGCCATAGATTGGATTATGAAAATAACTCAAAACAACAGAAATGGGATCCAGTGGTCACTGACCAAACAACTTGATGATTTAGACTTTGCTGATGACATAGCTCTCCTATCACACAGCCACCAACAGATGCAAGATAAAATGAGTATATTAGATGAGAGATCACAACAGCTAGGACTGAAGATTAATAGAGATAAGACCAACATTATGAGAATTAATGCAGTTGGCAATAACCAAATAAAACTAGGAGAAATACCTCTACTAGACGTACAATCTTATATATATCTGGGCAGTAATATAGATAAAGAGGGAGGAACAGAAAACGATACCAAAATAAGGATATCAAAAGCAAGAGGAGCTTTCATTGCACTGGGAAACATATGGAAATCCAAAGAAATTAGGCTAAATACAAAAATACAAATTTTCAACTCCAATGTTAAGTCGGTTCTATTATATGGCTGTGAAACATGGAGAATAACAAAATTGACAATCACGAAGGTACAGACTTTCATTAATGGATGCTTGCGCAGAATAAAGGGATGGAAATGGCAGGACAAAGTCACTAACGTGGAATTATGGAAATGTACCGGTCAAATACCAGTGGATAAAGAAATACAGCGAAGACGATGGCGATGGATAGGACACACACTACGGAAACCAACTGAGAGTATTACACAACAGGCCCTTTTTTGGAATCCCCAGGGGAAAAGACAAAGAGGAAGACCAAGGAATTCTTGGAGAAGACAGATTGAAGCAGAGATGAAGATGATGGGGAAGACATGGAATGATCTTAAAAGAATTGCAAAAAACAGAACGACTTGGAAAGTGTTTGTTGAAGACCTATGCTCCACTGGGAGCTAAAAGGTAGAAGAAGAAGAAGTAGCTGTGTATGATTGTTATAGTTGAATGTAGCTGTGCATGATTGTTATAGTTGGATGTAGCTGTGTATGATTGTTATAGGTGAATGTAGCTGTGTATGATTGTTATAGTTGGATGTAGCTGTGCATGATTGTTATAGTTGGATGTAGCTGTGTATGATTGTTATAGTTGGATGTAGCTGTGCATGATTGTTATAGTTGGATGTAGCTGTGTATGATTGTTATAGTTGAGTGTAGCTGTGTATGATTGCTATAGTTGGATGTAGCTGTGTATATATGATATATTGTGTGTGCTATGTATATACTGTGATTATAATGATAAAAGACAGATTCCTGAACAGCGTCAAGAAAGCCAAAACCTACCCAGGAGCAGACATTAACTCAGACCACAATCCTGTAATGATAAAAATGAAAATCAAATTAAAGAGAAACAAACAAAAAAACCAATTCAGCAACACCAATATATATAACAGCGCTAAACCAGAAAGATGTAAAAGAAACTTATACTGTACAAGTAAAGGACACATATCAGAAGCTGCTAGAAGAGGGGATTGAGCAGTACAGAAGAGAAAATCCTGAGGAAAAAGTCACAACAAAATGGCAATGCATAAAAAAACAGCATGCAAGAATCCTGCAACACCTTGCCCAAAAAGGAAAGTAACAAAAAACAAAAATGGATAACTGACAAAATCTTAGAAAAAATGGAAGAAAGAAGACAAGCGAAAAACACTGCCAGATACAAGGATATAGACAATGAAATACGGAGAATGTGCAAAAAGGCAAAGAAGACTGGCTCAACCAAAGATGTCTAGAAATCGTAACTATGGAAAGTAAACAAAACTTAAGAGAGATGCACACAGAAATAAAGAGAATGACTAATAAAGACAAAAAAGCTGCAGGAATCGGATGTATTGCAAACAAAGAGGAAAGAATGCTATCAGACAACAAAGATATAATAGATAGATGGCAAGAATATATAACAGAATTATTTCATGACGAAAGGGACAACAAGCCAGACATAAAATGTACATACAACTATAAAATCCTGAAATCTGAAGTAGAAAAAGCTATAAAAACAATGAAAAAGGGAAAGGCAGCAGGACCTGACAATATACAGATAGAGATGTTACAGGCTCTAGAAGATTTTGGTGTCGAAGTGATCACAGACATATGCAATGACATATACCATACAGGATACATACCAAATAAACTAAAAACATCAATTTTCATTGCATTGCCTAAAAAGAATGGTGCAGTTGAAAGCAGTGATTTCAGAAAAATAAGCCTAATGAACCAGGTAACAAAAATTTTACTAAAAGTTATACAGGGAAGGATTCAGAATAAAATCAATACTGAATTAGAGGAGCAACAATTTGGATTCAGGAAAAACAGTGGCACGAAAGAAGCCATATTTAGCATGAGAACATTGATTGAAAAGTACACAGAAGTAAACAAACCAATATATGCCTGCTTTATAGACTACACCACAGCTTTCGATAGAATACACCATAACCAACTTATAGACTGCCTAAAGGATATAAATCTAGATGACACAGACATACGACTAATATGTAATTTGTACTGGGAGCAAACAGCAATAATAAAATATAACAAGGAGAACTCTACACCCATGGACATAAAAAGAGGAGTAAGACAAGGTTGCATCCTATCACCAAGCTTGTTCAATCTATACACTGAGCAAATCTTTAAAAACATCTCAGAGATGCCAGGCCAAAACATTAATGGAAAGATAATCAATAACTTAAGATATGCTGATGATACTGTTCTACTAGCAGAAAATCCTAAAGACCTACAACAATTGCTTAATGTGATAAACATAACAAGCAAAAAAATATGGACTAGAAATGAATATCAAAAAGACTAAAACTATGATCATAAACAAAGAAAATTCTCAAGACCTACAATTAAATATCACAGTGGAGGAAATACATCTGGAGACAGTCCAGAGCTACAACTACCTGGGACATACTATAACCAATGATGGAAAATGTAAAATTGAAATAAACAAAAGAATAGGTATGGCAAAAAGTAATTTTAATGCCATGAAAAATATACTTACAACAAAACAAATATCAGCAGGGCTGAAACTAAGAATGGCAAAATGTTACATCTTCTCAATATTCCTGTATGGTGCCAGAAACATTGACATTAGACAAGAAAACAGAACTGAAAATTGAAGCCTTTGAAATGTGGATTTATAGAAGAAAAGGTAGAATTGGATGGAAAGAAAAGAAAACAAACGATGAAGTTTTAAAACAACTAAAAATAAAAAGAGAACTACTAAATACAATTAAGACAAAACAAATGAAATTGTTGGGGCATGTTAAAAGACACAACAGCCTACTAAAAGTAATATTGGAAGGAAAATACAAGGTAAAAGGGGCAGAGGCAGACCAAGACTAACATGGACGAGTAACATCAAAAGATGGACAAGTCAATCTATGACAGCCTGCACCATCAAAGCAAGAAACAGAGTAGAATGGCGATCCATGGTAGCCAGCCTTCGTTGCGGAGAAGGCACTCGATGATGATGATTAGCTGTGTATGATTGTTTTAGTTGAATGTAGCTGTGTTTTTTTGGTTTCCGGTTGTATCCAAGATGGAGGAATTATTTTTCTTCGGCTTTGTATAGAACCGTTGATCAGAGGTTTAACAAGCCGCTATCGTAAAAACGATTTTGTTAATGAAACATAGACCTGACCACTAATATCTTCAGTAATAAAGAAAAGACGATGGTCATATGTTGGACATGTGATGAGAAGAGATAATAACCGAATAGCAAAGCAAGCCCTCATGTGGGAAACAACAGGAAAGAGAAAAAGAGGAAGACCCAGAGAGACACTGAGAAGATCATTGATGAGAGAGGCAAGAGCAGCAGGAATCGGCTCCCTCAGTGAGATAGAGCTGCTTGCACAGAACAGAGACAAATGGCGAGATTTGATAAAATATCTTTAAAAGAATTAAAAACTGCTAGAACAAAAATTCAGATAAGAGAAGGAGTATCTTGGTCTACGCCCTATGGGCCAGCTATGGCTCAGAAGGTCAATAGATAGATAGCTGTGTTTGATTGTTATAGTTGAATGTAGCTGTGGTTGATTGTTTTAGTTGAATGTTGCTGTGCATGATTGTCTTAGTTGAATGTAGCTGTGGATTATTGTTTTAGTTGAATGTAGCTGTGGATGATTGTCTGCTTTCATTTAAATCTAGCTGTAGATGATTGTCTTAGTTGAATGTAGCTGTGGATAATTGTTTTAGTTGAATGTAGCTGTGGTTGATTGTTTTAGTTGAATGTAGCTGTGGATGATTGTTCTAGTTGAATGTAGCTGTGGATGATTGTTTTAGTTGAATGTAGCTGTGGTTGATTGTTTTAGTTGAATGTAGCTGTGGTTGATTGTTTTAGTTGAATGTAGCTGTGGTTGATTGTTTTAGTTGAATGTAGCTGTGGGTGATTGTTTTAGTTGAATGTAGCTGTGGATGATTGTTTTAGTTGAATGTTGCTGTGGATGATTGTTTTGGTTGAATGTAGCTGTGGATTATTGTTTTCGTTGAATGTAGCTGTGGTTGATTGTTTTAGTTGAATGTTGCTGTGGATGATTGTTTTAGTTGAATGTAGCTGTGGTTGATTGTTTTAGTTGAATGTAGCTGTGGTTGATTGTTTTAGTTGAATGTAGCTGTGGATGATTGTTTTAGTTGAATGTAGCTGTGGATTATTGTTTTAGTTGAATGTTGCTGTGCATGATTGTCTTAGCTGAATGTAGCTGTCAGTGATTGTTTTAGGTGAATATAGATGTGAATGATTGTATTAGCTGAATGTAGCTGTCAGTGATTGTTTTAGGTGAATATAGCTGTGAATGATTGTATTAGTTGAATGTAGCTGTCAGTGATTGTTTTAGGTGAATATAGATGTGAATGATTGTATTAGCTGAATGTAGCTGTCAGTGATTGTTTTAGGTGAATATAGCTGTGAATGATTGTATTAGCTGAATGTAGCTGTCAGTGATTGTTTTAGGTGAATATAGATGTGAATGATTGTATTAGCTGAATGTAGCTGTCAGTGATTGTTTTAGGTGAATATAGATGTGAATGATTGTATTAGCTGAATGTAGCTGTCAGTGATTGTTTTAGGTGAATATAGATGTGAATGATTGTATTAGCTGAATGTAGCTGTCAGTGATTGTTTTAGGTGAATATAGATGTGAATGATTGTATTAGCTGAATGTAGCTGTCAGTGATTGTTTTAGGTGAATATAGATGTGAATGATTGTATTAGCTGAATGTAGCTGTGGATGGAGGAGGGAGAAATGAGGGAGACCTGGTATTAGTTCGGCAATGGAGACAGAAAAAATATCAGTGTGGGGGTGTGGAGGGGATTGAGCGAGAAATGTCATCATTTGAGGGGACTGGTGGAGAAATGTCATCATTTGAGGGGATGGGTGGAGAAATGTCATCATTTGACGGGATTGGTGGAGAATTGGTATTAGCTGGAAAAGGGATAGATGAAGTGAAATTTGTATCGTTTAGATGGAGAAATAGTGTCATTTTGGAGTTTGAAGAAATGGTGTCATTTTGGAGTTTGAAGAAATGGTGTCATTTTGGAGTTTGAAGAAATTGTGTCATTTTGGAGTTTGAAGAAATGGTGTCATTTGGGAGATAGAAGGATGGGAAATTGGTGTCATTATGGAGAGAGGGCGAAATGGTATCAGCGATGGGAAAGAGTGTAAGGAAAGTGGTATATGTGTATGTATAAGTGTATTATTATGTATTATAACCTTATGAGTGAGAAGTGGAACAAAACATAATGTATCGACCCAAGTGTTCTTCAGCACACTAAACAAAACAAACAAGCACAGCAAATAATGACATTTACAACATCAGTATGTCAGGTTTATTCTCCATTGAGCATTCCAATGTCATCGAAATGTCAAACTGATAAACACACTAATTATAATTTTGCCAGGATTTATTTAGTTTCAAATAGTGTTCGTACACTTTCATTTATCAATTGAAAATGGTATCAGTATATATGTTCTTGTTTGTTTTGTTTTGTTTATTTTGCTAGTGAAGACTTCGGTTGAAATGTGTTTTTACCTGTAGCATATACTTTTGTAAAAGGTAAGCTCAATGGAAAATATTGGCTGGAGGAATGGAGGGAGAAATGATATCAGCTGGAGGAATGGAGGGAGAAATGATATCAGCTGGAGGAATGGAGGGAGAAATGATATCAGCTGGAGGAATGGAGGGAGAAATAATATCAGCTGAGGGAATGGAGGGAGAAATGATATCAGCTGGAGGAATGGAGGGAGAAATTATATCAGCTGGAGGAATGGAGGGAGAAATAATATCAGCTGAGGAAATGGAGGGAGAAATAATATCAGCTGGGGGAATGGAGGAAGAAATGATATCAGCTGAGGGAATGTAGGGAGAAATAATATCAGCTGGAGGAATGTAGGGAGAAATGATATCAGCTGGGGGAATGGAGGGAGAAATAATATCAGCTGAGGGAATGTAATGAGAAATAATATCAGCTGGAGGAATGGAGGGAGAAATGATATCAGCTGGGGGAATGGAGGGAGAAATAATATCAGCTGAGAGAATGGAGGGAGAAATAATATCAGCTGGGGGAATGGAGGGAGAAATTATATCAGCTGGAGGAATGGAGGAAGAAATGATATCAGCTGAGGGAATGTAGGGAGAAATAATATCAGCTGGAGGAATGTAGGGAGAAATGATATCAGCTGGGGGAATGGAGGGAGAAATAATATCAGCTGAGGGAATGTAATGAGAAATAATATCAGCTGGAGGAATGGAGGGAGAAATGATATCAGCTGGGGGAATGGAGGGAGAAATAATATCAGCTGAGAGAATGGAGGGAGAAATAATATCAGCTGGGGGAATGGAGGGAGAAATTATATCAGCTGGAGGAATGGAGGGAGAAATAATATCAGCTGAGGGAATGGAGGGAGAAATAATATCAGCTGGGGGAATGGAGGAAGAAATGATATCAGCTGAGGGAATGTAGGGAGAAATTATATCAGCTGGAGGAATGTAGGGAGAAATGATATCAGCTGGAGGAATGGAGGGAGAAATGATATCAGCTGTAGGAATGGAGGGAGAAATAATATCAGCTGAGGGAATGGAGGGAGAAATAATATCAGCTGGGGGAATGGAGGGAGAAATTATATCAGCTGGAGGAATGGAGGGAGAAATAATATCAGCTGAGGGAATGGAGGGAGAAATAATATCAGCTGGGGGAATGGAGGAAGAAATGATATCAGCTGAGGGAATGTAGGGAGAAATAATATCAGCTGGAGGAATGTAGGGAGAAATGATATCAGCTGGGGGAATGGAGGGAGAAATAATATCAGCTGAGGGAATGTAATGAGAAATAATATCAGCTGGAGGAATGGAGGGAGAAATGATATCAGCTGGGGGAATGGAGGGAGAAATAATATCAGCTGAGAGAATGGAGGGAGAAATGATATCAGCTGGGGGAAAGGAGGGAGAAATGATATCAGCTGGAGGAATAGAGGGAGAAATGAGATCAGGTGAGGGAATGGAGGGAGAAATGATATCAGCTGAGAGAATGGAGGGAGAAATGATATCAGCTGGAGGAATAGAGGGAGAAATGAGATCAGGTGAGGGAATGGAGGGAGAAATTAGATCAGCTGAGGGATTGGAGGGGGAAATTATTATAATGATATAAAGGAAAGGAGAAATGATATCAACTTGAAGAAATTGCATCATCTGGAGAATGTGGAGATATATTATTTTAGTATACAAAATTAATTTCATGAACATTTCTTTATCTGACTTGTCTCCGTAATATTTTCAGATACTTACGTCTATGGCTGTACATAATGAACTTCACAGACAAGCACAATGTCAGTTGTCTTCAATGTTTCCCCCAGTCTGGAAGTCTCTGTCATTTTTGTTGTGTTTATCTCCTGAAACAAAATAAATCCTGGCAAAATGATAATTAGTCTATTTGATATTTTAATGTTGAATGGGAGAAAGATCTGCCATATTGGTTGGTTGGCCTCCGTGGTTGGTTGGAGAATGTCTGGTCTTGATGTTGATATCGTTGCTATTTTATCATGCTTTATCACTGTTACCAATGGTTCTCAACAGAGTTAAGCACAAATATCAAATATTAAATATTATGTGGAGCTGCGAGTATAGCTGAATATCGAATATCTATCTATCTATTGACCTTTCGAGCCATAGCCGGCCTATAGGGCATAGACCAAGATACTCCTTCTCTTATCAAAATTTTTATTCTAGCAGTTTTCCATTCTTTTAAAGATATTTTATCAAATCTCGCCATTTGTCTCTGTTCTGTGTAAGCAGCTCTATCTCATTGAGGGAGCCGATTCCTGCTGCTCTTGCCTCTCTCATCAATGTTCTTCTCAGTGTCTCTCTTGGTTTTCCTCTTTTCCTCTTATATCGAATATTCAAAATATTAAATATTATGTAGAGCTGTGAGTATAGCTGAATATCAAAAATACAAAATATTAAATATTATGCAGGGTTGCGAGTACAGATGAATATCAAATAAATAAAATATTAAATATTTTGCAGAGCTGCCAGTACAGCTCAGTTTAATGGTTCTCAACCCATTGAGATAGATAAGACACCGTGAGATTGCGAGAGAGAAAAGCAGTAAGCTCAAGGGAGGATAATCATGGATGTCTAAGGATCTTGTTCAACAAATTTGTTCTCTAGGGGACATTGATCCAGGGGAAGAGTGGATGCCAGTGCCATCAAAGTGTTCTAGTACAGAGAATGTAGACATCAAAGTGCTCTAGTACAGGGTATGTAGGCATCAAAGTGCTCTAGTACAGGGTATGTAGGCATCAAAGTGCTCTAGTACAGGGTATGTAGGCATCAAAGTGCTCTAGTACAGGGTATGTAGGCATCAAAGTGCTCTAGTACAGGGTATGTAGGCATCAAAGTGCTCTAGTACAGAGTATGTAGACAACAAAGTGCTCTAGTACAGGGTATGTAGGCATCAAAGTGCTCTAGTACAGGGTATGTAGACAACAAAGTGCTCTAGTACAGGGTATGTAGGCATCAAAGTGCTCTAGTACAGGGTATGTAGGCATCAAAGTGCTCTAGTACAGAGTATGTAGACAACAAAGTGCTCTAGTACAGAGTATGTAGACAACAAAGTGCTCTAGTACAGAGTATGTAGACATCAAAGTGCTCTAGTACAGGGTATGTAGACAACAAAGTGCTCTAGTACAGAGAATGTAGACATCAAAGTGCTCTAGTACAGAGAATGTAGACATCAAAGTGCTCTAGTACAGAGAATGTAGACATCAAAGTGCTCTAGTACAGAGAATGTAGACATCAAAGTGCTCTAGTACAGAGAATGTAGACATCAAAGTGCTCTAGTACAGAGAATGTAGACAACAAAGTGCTCTAGTACAGAGAATGTAGACAACAAAGTGTTCTAGTACAGAGAATGTAGACAACAAAGTGCTCTAGTACAGAGAATGTAGACAACAAAGTGCTCTAGTACAGAGAATGTAGACATCAAAGTGCTCTAGTACAGGGTATGTAGACAACAAAGTGCTCTAGTACAGAGAATGTAGACATCAAAGTGCTCTAGTACAGAGAATGTAGACATCAAAGTGCTCTAGTACAGAGAATGTAGACATCAAAGTGCTCTAGTACAGAGAATGTAGACATCAAAGTGCTCTAGTACAGAGAATGTAGACATCAAAGTGCTCTAGTACAGAGAATGTAGACAACAAAGTGCTCTAGTACAGAGAATGTAGACATCAAAGTGCTCTAGTACAGAGAATGTAGACATCAAAGTGCTCTAGTACAGAGAATGTAGACATCAAAGTGCTCTAGTACAGAGAATGTAGACATCAAAGTGCTCTAGTACAGAGAATGTAGACATCAAAGTGCTCTAGTACAGAGAATGTAGACATCAAAGTGCTCTAGTACAGGGAATGTAGACAACAAAGTGCTCTAGTACAGGGAATGTAGACAACAAAGTGCTCTAGTACAGAGAATGTAGACATCAAAGTGCTCTAGTACAGAGAATGTAGACATCAAAGTGCTCTAGTACAGAGAATGTAGACAACAAAGTGCTCTAGTACAGGGAATGTAGACAACAAAGTGCTCTAGTACAGGGTATGTAGACATCAAAGTGCTCTAGTACAGGGAATGTAGGCAACAAAGTGCTCTAGTACAGGGTATGTAGACATCAAAGTGCTCTAGTACAGGGTATGTAGACAGCAAAGTGCTCTAGTACAGTGAATGTAGACAACAAAGTGCTCTAGTACAGGGTATGTAGACATCAAAGTGCTCTAGTACAGGGTATGTAGACAACAAAGTGCTCTAGTACAGGGTATGTAGACAACAAAGTGCTCTAGTACAGGGTATGTAGACAACAAAGTGCTCTAGTACAGGGTATGTAGACAACAAAGTGCTCTAGTACAGGGTATGTAGACAACAAAGTGCTCTAGTACAGAGTATGTAGACAACAAAGTGCTCTAGTACAGAGAATGTAGACAACAAAGTGCTCTAGTACAGAGAATGTAGACAACAAAGTGCTCTAGTACAGAGAATGTAGACAACAAAGTGCTCTAGTACAGAGAATGTAGACAACAAAGTGCTCTAGTACAGGGAATGTAGACAACAAAGTGCTCTTGTACAGGGTATGTAGACAACAAAGTGCTCTAGTACAGGGTATGTAGACAACAAAGTGCTCTAGTACAGGGTATGTAGGCAGCAAGGCCCTGTGGTTGTGGAGGCATAGGTGCAGGCCTTGGTCTGTGGTTGTGGAGGCATAGGTGCAGGCCTTTGTGGTTGTGGAGGCATAGGTGCAGGCCTTTGTCTGTGGTTGTGGAGGCATAGGTGCAGGCCTTTGTCTGTGGTTGTGGAGGCATAGGTGCAGGCCTTGGTCTGTGGTTGTGGAGGCATAGGTGCAGGCCTTTGTGGTTGTGGAGGCATAGGTGCAGGCCTTTGTCTGTGGTTGTGGAGGCATAGGTGCAGGCCTTTGTGGTTGTGGAGGCATAGGTGCAGGCCTTTGTGGTTGTGGAGGCATAGGTGCAGGCCTTTGTGGTTGTTGAGGCATAGGTGCAGGCCTTTGTCTGTGGTTGTGGAGGCATAGGTGCAGGCCTTTGTGGTTGTGGAGGCATAGGTGCAGGCCTTTGTGGTTGTGGAGGCATAGGTGCAGGCCTTTGTCTGTGGTTGTGGAGGCATAGGTGCAGGCCTTTGTCTGTGGTTGTGGAGGCATAGGTGCAGGCCTTGGTCTGTGGTTGTGGAGGCATAGGTGCAGGCCTTTGTGGTTGTGGAGGCATAGGTGCAGGCCTTTGTGGTTGTGGAGGCATAGGTGCAGGCCTTTGTCTGTGGTTGTGGAGGCATAGGTGCAGGCCTTTGTGGTTGTGGAGGCATAGGTGCAGGCCTTTGTGGTTGTGGAGGCATAGGTGCAGGCCTTTGTCTGTGGTTGTGGAGGCATAGGTGCAGGCCTTTGTCTGTGGTTGTGGAGGCATAGGTGCAGGCCTTGGTCTGTGCTTGTGGAGGCATAGGTGCAGGCCTTTGTGGTTGTGGAGGCATAGGTGCAGGCCTTTGTCTGTGGTTGTGGAGGCATAGGTGCAGGCCTTTGTGGTTGTGGAGGCATAGGTGCAGGCCTTGGTCTGTGGTTGTGGAGGCATAGGTGCAGGCCTTTGTGGTTGTGGAGGCATAGGTGCAGGCCTTTGTCTGTGGTTGTGGAGGCATAGGTGCAGGCCTTTGTGGTTGTGGAGGCATAGGTGCAGGCCTTTGTGGTTGTGGAGGCATAGGTGCAGGCCTTTGTGGTTGTGGAGGCATAGGTGCAGGCCTTTGTCTGTGGTTGTGGAGGCATAGGTGCAGGCCTTTGTGGTTGTGGAGGCATAGGTGCAGGCCTTTGTGGTTGTGGAGGCATAGGTGCAGGCCTTTGTGGTTGTGGAGGCATAGGTGCAGGCCTTTGTCTGTGGTTGTGGAGGCATAGGTGCAGGCCTTGGTGGTTGTGGAGGCATAGGTGCAGGCCTTTGTGGTTGTGGAGGCATAGGTGCAGGCCTTTGTCTGTGCTTGTGGAGGCATAGGTGCAGGCCTTTGTGGTTGTGGAGGCATAGGTGCAGGCCTTTGTGGTTGTGGAGGCATAGGTGCAGGCCTTGGTCTGTGGTTGTGGAGGCATAGGTGCAGGCCTTTGTCTGTGGTTGTGGAGGCATAGGTGCAGGCCTTTGTGGTTGTGGAGGCATAGGTGCAGGCCTTTGTGGTTGTGGAGGCATAGGTGCAGGCCTTTGTCTGTGGTTGTGGAGGCATAGGTGCAGGCCTTTGTCTGTGATTGTGGAGGCATAGGTGCAGTACTTTGTGGTTGTGGAGGCATAGGTGCAGGCCTTTGTCTGTGGTTGTGGAGGCATAGGTGCAGGCCTTTGTCTGTGGTTGTGGAGGCATAGGTGCAGGCCTTTGTCTATGGGAATTCAGCAGAGGGTGTGGCAGAAATTGACACTGATAGATCTGTTGTTGTTCTAACTCAAGCTCATGGGCTTTCATGGCCAAGGTCAAAGGAAGAACAGTAAAGGAGGAGATTGGTGCTTTCACTGTAACTACAAGTAGTTTGATCATGGCAGTAACTCAAGCGATGGACAGTAAAGGAGGAGATTGGTGCTTTCACTGTAGCTACAAGTTGTTTGATCATGGCAGTAACTCAAGCGATGGACAGTAAAGGAGGAGATTGGTGCTTTCACTGTAGCTACAAGTAGTTTGATCATGGCAGTAACTCAAGCGATGGACAGTAAAGGAGGAGATTGGTGCTTTCACTGTAACTACAAGTAGTTTGATCATGGCTGTAACTCAAGCGATGGACAGTAAAGGAGGAGATTGGTGCTTTCACGTAGCTACAAGTTGTTTGATCATGGCAGTAACTCAAGCGATGGACAGTAAAGGAGGAGATTGGTGCTTTCACTGTAACTACAAGTAGTTTGATCATGACAGTAACTCAAGCGATGGACAGTAAAGGAGGAGATTGGTGCTTTCACTGTAACTACAAGTTGTTTGATCATGGCAGTAACTCAAGCGATGGACAGTAAAGGAGGAGATTGGTGCTTTCACGTAGCTACAAGTTGTTTGATCATGGCAGTAACTCAAGCGATGGACAGTAAAGGAGGAGATTGGTGCTTTCACTATAACTACAAGTTGTTTGATCATGGCAGTAACTCAAGCGATGGACAGTAAAGGAGGAGATTGGTGCTTTCACTGTAGCTACAAGTTGTTTGATCATGGCAGTAACTCAAGCGATGGACGGTAAAGGAGGAGATTGGTGCTTTCACAGTAGCTACAAGTAGTTTGATCATGGCAGTAACTCAAGCGATGGACAGTAAAGGAGGAGATTGGTGCTTTCACTGTAACTACAAGTAGTTTGATCATGGCAGTAACTCAAGCGATGGACAGTAAAGGAGGAGATTGGTGCTTTCACTTTAGCTACAAGTAGTTTGATCATGGCAGTAACTCAAGCGATGGACAGTAAAGGAGGAGATTGGTGCTTTCACTTTAGCTACAAGTAGTTTGATCATGGCAGTAACTCAAGCGATGGACAGTAAAGGAGGAGATTGGTGTTTTCACTGTAACTACAAGTTGTTTGATCATGGCAGTATTTCAAGCGATGGACAGTAAAGGAGGAGATTGGTGCTTTCACTGTAACTACAAGTAGTTTGATCATGGCAGTAATTCAAGCGATGGACAGTAAAGGAGGAGATTGGTGCTTTCACGTAGCTACAAGTAGTTTGATCATGGCAGTAACTGAAGCGATGGACAGTAAAGGAGGAGATTGGTGCTTTCATGTAGCTACAAGTAGTTTGATCATGGCAGTAACTCAAGCGATGGACAGTAAAGGAGGAGATTGGTGCTTTCACTGTAACTACAAGTAGTTTGATCATGGCAGTAACTCAAGCGATGGACAGTAAAGGAGGAGATTGGTGCTCTCACTGTAACTACAAGTAGTTTGATCATGGCAGTAACTCAAGCGATGGACAGTAAAGGAGGAGATTGGTGCTTTCACTGTAACTACAAGTTGTTTGATCATGGCAGTAACTCAAGCGATGGACAGTAAAGGAGGAGATTGGTGCTTTTACTGTAACTACAAGTTGTTTGATCATGGCAGTAACTCAAGCGATGGACAGTAAAGGAGGAGATTGGTGCTTTCACTGTAACTACAAGTAGTTTGATCATGGCAGTAACTCAAGCGATGGACAGTAAAGGAGGAGATTGGTGCTTTCACTGTAGCTACAAGTTGTTTGATCATGGCAGTAACTCAAGCGATGGACAGTAAAGGAGGAGATTGGTGCTTTCACTGTAACTACAAGTAGTTTGATCATGGCAGTAACTCAAGCGATGGACAGTAAAGGAGGAGATTGGTGCTTTCACTGTAACTACAAGTTGTTTGATCATGGCAGTAACTCAAGCGATGGACAGTAAAGGAGGAGATTGGTGCTTTCACTGTAACTACAAGTTGTTTGATCATGGCAGTAACTCAAGCGATGGACAGTAAAGGAGGAGATTGGTGCTTTCACGTAGCTACAAGTTGTTTGATCATGGCAGTAACTCAAGCGATGGACAGTAAAGGAGGAGATTGGTGCTTTCACTATAACTACAAGTTGTTTGATCATGGCAGTAACTCAAGCGATGGACAGTAAAGGAGGAGATTGGTGCTTTCACTGTAACTACAAGTTGTTTGATCATGGCAGTAACTCAAGCGATGGACAGTAAAGGAGGAGATTGGTGCTTTCACGTAGCTACAAGTTGTTTGATCATGGCAGTAACTCAAGCGATGGACATTAAAGGAGGAGATTGATGCTTTCACAGTAGCTACAAGTAGTTTGATCATGGCAGTAACTCAAGCGATGGACAGTAAAGGAGGAGATTGGTGCTTTCACTGTAACTACAAGTAGTTTGATCATGGCAGTAACTCAAGCGATGGACAGTAAAGCAGGAGATTGGTGTTTTCACTGTAACTACAAGTTGTTTGATCATGGCAGTAACTCAAGCGATGGACAGTAAAGGAGGAGATTGGTGTTTTCACTGTAACTACAAGTTGTTTGATCATGGCAGTAACTCAAGCGATGGACAGTAAAGCAGGAGATTGGTGCTTTCACTGTAACTACAAGTAGTTTGATCATGACTGTAACTCAAGCGATGGACAGTAAAGGAGGAGATTGATGCTTTCACTGTAACTACAAGTAGTTTGATCATGGCAGTAACTCAAGCGATGGACAGTAAAGGAGGAGATTGGTGCTTTCACTGTAACTACAAGTAGTTTGATCATGGCAGTAACTCAAGCGATGGACAGTAAAGGAGGAGATTGGTGCTTTCACTGTAGCTACAAGTTGTTTGATTATGGCAGTAACTCAAGCGAAGTAAAGGAGGAGATTGGTGCTTTCACTGTAACTACAAGTAGTTTGATCATGGCAGTAACTCAAGCGATGGACAGTAAAGGAGGAGATTGGGGCTTTCACTGTAACTACAAGTAGTTTGATCATGGCAGTAACTCAAGCGAAGTAAAGGAGGAGATTGATGCTTTCACTGTAACTACAAGTTGTTTGATCATGGCAGTAACTCAAGCGATGGACAGTAAAGGAGGAGATTGGGGCTTTCACTTTAGCTACAAGTAGTTTGATTATGGCAGTAACACAAGCGATGGACAGTAAAGGAGGAGATTTGTGTTTTCACTGTAACAACAAGTTGTTTGATCATGGCAGTAACTCAAGCGAAGTAAAGGAGGAGATTGGTGCTTTCACGTAGCTACAAGTAGTTTGATCATGGCAGTAACTCAAGCGATGGACAGTAAAGCAGGAGATTGGTGCTTTCACTGTAGCTACAAGTTGTTTGATCATGGCAGTAACTCAAGCGATGGACAGTAAAGGAGGAGATTGGTGCTATCACTGTAGCTACAAGTTGTTTGATCATGGCAGTAACTCAAGCGATGGACAGTAAAGGAGGAGATTGGTGCTTTCACTTTAGCTACAAGTAGTTTGATCATGGCAGTAACACAAGCGATGGACAGTAAAGGAGGAGATTTGTGTTTTCACTGTAACAACAAGTTGTTTGATCATGGCAGTAACTCAAGCGATGGACAGTAAAGGAGGAGATTGGTGCTTTCACTGTAACTACAAGTAGTTTGATCATGGCAGTAACTCAAGCGAAGTAAAGGAGGAGATTGGTGCTTTCACGTAGCTACAAGTAGTTTGATCATGGCAGTAACTCAAGCGATGGACAGTAAAGCAGGAGATTGGTGCTTTCACTGTAGCTACAAGTTGTTTGATCATGGCAGTAACTCAAGCGATGGACAGTAAAGGAGGAGATTGGTGCTATCACTGTAGCTACAAGTTGTTTAATAATGGCAGTAACTCAAGCGATGGACAGTAAAGGAGGAGATTGGTGCTTTCACTTTAGCTACAAGTAGTTTGATCATGGCAGTAACACAAGCGATGGACAGTAAAGGAGGAGACTGGTGTTTTCACTGTAACTACAAGTTGTTTGATCATGGCAGTATTTCAAGCGATGGACAGTAAAGGAGGAGATTGGTGCTTTCACTGTAACTACAAGTAGTTTGATCATGGCAGTAACTCAAGCGATGGACAGTAAAGGAGGAGATTGGTGCTTTCACGTAGCTACAAGTAGTTTGATCATGGCAGTAACTGAAGCGATGGACAGTAAAGGAGGAGATTGGTGCTTTCATGTAGCTACAAGTAGTTTGATCATGGCAGTAACTCAAGCGATGGACAGTAAAGGAGGAGATTGGTGCTTTCACTGTAACTACAAGTAGTTTGATCATGGCAGTAACTCAAGCGATGGACAGTAAAGGAGGAGATTGGTGCTCTCACTGTAACTACAAGTAGTTTGATCATGGCAGTAACTCAAGCGATGGACAGTAAAGGAGGAGATTGGTGCTTTCACTGTAACTACAAGTTGTTTGATCATGGCAGTAACTCAAGCGATGGACAGTAAAGGAGGAGATTGGTGCTTTCACTGTAACTACAAGTTGTTTGATCATGGCAGTAACTCAAGCGATGGACAGTAAAGGAGGAGATTGGTGCTTTCACTGTAACTACAAGTAGTTTGATCATGGCAGTAACTCAAGCGATGGACAGTAAAGGAGGAGATTGGTGCTTTCACTGTAGCTACAAGTTGTTTGATCATGGCAGTAACTCAAGCGATGGACAGTAAAGGAGGAGATTGGTGCTTTCACTGTAACTACAAGTAGTTTGATCATGGCAGTAACTCAAGCGATGGACAGTAAAGGAGGAGATTGGTGCTTTCACTATAACTACAAGTAGTTTGATCATGGCAGTAACTCAAGCGATGGACAGTAAAGGAGGAGATTGGTGCTTTCACTGTAGCTACAAGTTGTTTGATCATGGCAGTAACTCAAGCGATGGACAGTAAAGGAGGAGATTGGTGCTTTCACTGTAACTACAAGTTGTTTGATCATGGCAGTAACTCAAGCGATGGACAGTAAAGGAGGAGATTGGTGCTTTCACTGTAACTACAAGTTGTTTGATCATGGCAGTAACTCAAGCGATGGACAGTAAAGGAGGAGATTGGTGCTTTCACGTAGCTACAAGTTGTTTGATCATGGCAGTAACTCAAGCGATGGACAGTAAAGGAGGAGATTGGTGCTTTCACTATAACTACAAGTTGTTTGATCATGGCAGTAACTCAAGCGATGGACAGTAAAGGAGGAGATTGGTGCTTTCACTGTAGCTACAAGTTGTTTGATCATGGCAGTAACTCAAGCGATGGACAGTAAAGGAGGAGATTGGTGCTTTCACTGTAACTACAATTTGTTTGATCATGGCAGTAACTCAAGCGATGGACATTAAAGGAGGAGATTGATGCTTTCACAGTAGCTACAAGTAGTTTGATCATGGCAGTAACTCAAGCGATGGACAGTAAAGCAGGAGATTGGTGTTTTCACTGTAACTACAAGTTGTTTGATCATGACAGTAACTCAAGCGATGGACAGTAAAGGAGGAGATTGGTGTTTTCACTGTAACTACAAGTAGTTTGATCATGACAGTAACTCAAGCGATGGACAGTAAAGGAGGAGATTGATGCTTTCACTGTAACTACAAGTAGTTTGATCATGGCAGTAACTCAAGCGATGGACAGTAAAGGAGGAGATTGGTGCTTTCACTGTAACTACAAGTAGTTTGATCATGGCAGTAACTCAAGCGATGGACAGTAAAGGAGGAGATTGGTGCTTTCACTGTAGCTACAAGTAGTTTGATCATGGCAGTAACTCAAGCGATGGACAGTAAAGGAGGAGATTGGTGCTTTCACTTTAGCTACAAGTAGTTTGATCATGGCAGTAACACAAGCGATGGACAGTAAAGGAGGAGATTGGTGTTTTCACTGTAACAACAAGTTGTTTGATCATGGCAGTAACTCAAGCGATGGACAGTAAAGGAGGAGATTGGTGCTTTCACTGTAACTACAAGTAGTTTGATCATGGCAGTAACTCAAGCGAAGTAAAGGAGGAGATTGGTGCTTTCACGTAGCTACAAGTAGTTTGATCATGGCAGTAACTCAAGCGATGGACAGTAAAGCAGGAGATTGGTGCTTTCACTGTAGCTACAAGTTGTTTGATCATGGCAGTAACTCAAGCGATGGACAGTAAAGGAGGAGATTGGTGCTATCACTGTAGCTACAAGTTGTTTGATAATGGCAGTAACTCAAGCGATGGACAGTAAAGGAGGAGATTGGTGCTTTCACTTTAGCTACAAGTAGTTTGATCATGGCAGTATTTCAAGCGATGGACAGTAAAGGAGGAGATTGGTGCTTTCACTGTAACTACAAGTAGTTTGATCATGGCAGTAACTCAAGCGATGGACAGTAAAGGAGGAGATTGGTGCTTTCACGTAGCTACAAGTAGTTTGATCATGGCAGTAACTGAAGCGATGGACAGTAAAGGAGGAGATTGGTGCTTTCATGTAGCTACAAGTAGTTTGATCATGGCAGTAACTCAAGCGATGGACAGTAAAGGAGGAGATTGGTGCTTTCACTGTAACTACAAGTAGTTTGATCATGGCAGTAACTCAAGCGATGGACAGTAAAGGAGGAGATTGGTGCTCTCACTGTAACTACAAGTAGTTTGATCATGGCAGTAACTCAAGCGATGGACAGTAAAGGAGGAGATTGGTGCTTTCACTGTAACTACAAGTTGTTTGATCATGGCAGTAACTCAAGCGATGGACAGTAAAGGAGGAGATTGGTGCTTTTACTGTAACTACAAGTTGTTTGATCATGGCAGTAACTCAAGCGATGGACAGTAAAGGAGGAGATTGGTGCTTTCACTGTAACTACAAGTTGTTTGATCATGGCAGTAACTCAAGCGATGGACAGTAAAGGAGGAGATTGGTGCTTTCACTGTAGCTACAAGTTGTTTGATCATGGCAGTGACTCAAGCGATGGACAGTAAAGGAGGAGATTGGTGCTATCACTGTAGCTACAAGTAGTTTGATCATGGCAGTAACTCAAGCGATGGACAGTAAAGGTGGAGATTGGTGCTTTCACTGTAACTACAAGTAGTTTGATCATGGCAGTAACTGAAGCGATGGACAGTAAAGGAGGAGATTGGTGCTTTCACTTTAGCTACAAGTTGTTTGATCATGGCAGTAACTCAAGCGATGGACAGTAAAGGAGGAGATTGGTGCTTTCACGTAGCTACAAGTAGTTTGATCATGGCAGTAACTCAAGCGATGGACAGTAAAGGAGGAGATTGGTGCTTTCACGTAGCTACAAGTAGTTTGATCATGGCAGTAACTCAAGCGATGGACAGTAAAGGAGGAGATTGGTGCTTTCACTGTAGCTACAAGTTGTTTGATCATGGCAGTAACTCAAGCGATGGACAGTAAAGGAGGAGATTGGTGCTTTCACGTAGCTACATGTAGTTTGATCATGGCAGTAACTCAAGCGATGGACAGTAAAGGAGGAGATTGGTGCTTTCACTGTAGCTACAAGTTGTTTGATCATGGCAGTAACTCAAGCGATGGACAGTAAAGGAGGAGATTGGTGCTTTCACGTAGCTACAAGTAGTTTGATCATGGCAGTAACTCAAGCGATGGACAGTAAAGCAGGAGATTGGTATTTTCATGTAGCTACAAGTAGTTTGATCATGGCAGTAACTCAAGCGATGGACAGTAAAGCAGGAGATTGGTATTTTCATGTAGCTACAAGTAGTTTGATCATGGCAGTAACTCAAGCGATGGATAGCTTGAAATACAACCTTTTACTCGTGTATGTTTTCTGAGTGACTCATTGAGCATGCTCATGTTGGGTTATTTCTTTACTTAAAACATCGTCATCATCATCGAGTGCGATCTCCACATCCAAGGTTGGCTATCATCAAAGGCTTGCACATCAAAGGCTTGCAGATTGTCATAGGCTGACCTGTCCATCTTTTGATGTTTCTCATCCATGTTAGTCTTGGTCTGCCTCTGCCTCTTTTACCTTGTATTTTCCCTTCTAATATTACTTTTATTAGGCTGTTGTGTCTTTTAACATGCCCCAAAAATTTCATTTGTCTTGTTCTAACTGTGTTTAGTAGTTCTCTTTTCGTTTCTAGTTTTAAAACTTCATCGTTTGTTTTCTTTTCTTTCCATCCAATTCTACCTATTCTTCCATAAATCCACATTCCAAAGGCTTCAATTTTCTGTTGTGTTTTCTTGTCTAATGTCCATGTTTCTGCACCATACAGGAATATTGAGAAGATGTAACATTTTGCTATTCATAGTTTTAGCCCTGGTATTTGTTTGATGTTAGTATACATTTCATGCCATACCTACTCTTAGTTTAAAAAAAGTTGTCATATTTATGTCTTTCTGCCTACCACATACTTCAGCATGATGTTTTTTTAATTACACATTTGCCTCTTCTCTGATCCATTCTTGCTTGACTAGACTGATTTGGTTAATCTGTTCTTGGGGCAGCTAAGGAGGCAGTGAAGTAGATTTTCATCAGCTCTGGTTAACTGATTCTGATGTCAGTATTTGGTTGTCCCTGACTGCTCCAAGTTCTTCACTCAATGGGTTTTGCTGTCCTTGGACACATGAGAATGCTTTCTATTAAAAATGTTGACATTTTAGCATTCAGTTGAGAATGTAATGAGAAGTCATGTTGCAACTGTAGTAACCACAGGGTGTGATTACATGAGAAGTCATGTTGCAACTATAGTAACCACAGGGTGTGATTACATGAGAAGTCATGTTGCAACCGTAGTAACCACAGGGTGTGATCACACAAGAGAAAACTGAAAAGCTCTAATGATGGGGTAGAAGGGTGTGTGGATCCCTAGAGTCAGTCAAGAGGTGAGACCAGCTAAAAATAACAATTGAGTCTACTTTAATAAATCAAAATAAACAAAGTTAGTTGGGAGACTGAATGAGGTAAAAGAAATGAAGAGGAATTTGAAGAGCAAGTTGGAGAAAGGATTGGGGTGTATTCATCTATTTATCGACCTTTCGAACCGTAACCGGCCCATAGGGCATAGACACAGATACTCTTTCCCTGTTTTAAAATATTCTTTCTAGCAGTGTCAATCCTTGCAAAGATAAATGTCTCCCAGACTCTCCAATATAGGTCATGTGATAGCACTGGCATATAATGACATAAATGATATGCGAGACAATTGTGAAACCATCCTTGATCTTCAACCATCCGTTAGAAAATAAGACAGAGTCGGTGTGAAGCACAGTCATGTCCACAGGGGACCGTACCCAAGTGTTTATGGTCGAAGCGAGGAGACTGCCCCTGACAAGAATGTCTCTCAAATTCTTGCCACGTTTGAAGGTGACCATAGGATCACGGGAAGGTAGACGAATAGTGCATTAGAGCGGAGTTGAGATTCCTCAAAGCAGCTAAGTTGTGAGCGTTGTAGGTGAGGGTATACCATACCAGTAACCATTACCTATGCCCATAACCTCCACACACCGGTCACCTCGGCAAGGCCATTTCGACCGTGGAGCCATTCTCTTAAGCTGTCTGGTATCTTTTCTCTTTTCCTGCCTCTATCTCTTAGTCCCTCAATTTTCCCAGTTGTTGCAATATACTTCAGCTGTTCATTACATGGCCAAACAATGATAATTGTTTCTTCCTAATATTGTGTATTAGCTCTCCTTTTGCTTCAGCCTCTTTCAGAACGTTTTCATTACTCTTCTTAGCTGTCCATGGTATTCTCAACATTCTTCTGTAAAATCACATTTCTACAGCCTCCAGTGATTTTCTCGTCTGTTGTCCTATTGTCCATGATCCACATCCATATGTTAAGACTGGCTATACATAACGTTTAAGAACTCTTTTCTTGTTTTTATTGTCAAAAATGGATTGCACAGTATCTTCCTCATTTTTTGGAAATCTGCTTTTGCCTGAGCCATTCTGCATCTCACTCCTTTTGTACATCTACCACCTGAGGTTAACTTTGTTCATATATATTTCAATTCATTTACCTGTTTTAATATTGTTCCACTTATCATTATTGTACATTGTGGCGATTTCTTTTTCTTTGTTGCTACCACTACTTCTGTCATTTTAATATTGAGGCTGAGTCCTTTTGTAATAGTTTGAATACATATTATTTATCTTTCTTGATTATAGTAAAAAAAGTAAAGTAAAGTACCCCCGTCACGCCAAGTGGCGTATAGGGAAATATGGTGTTAGTGACCCTATATTTTACAGACCTTCAGCACATGATTTTTGGGGTAATGTGGTCGGTATTACGCCCGTGCTGCTTTTACTTTCCCAGAAAAAAATCCGGTACCCATTTAAGGCTGGGTGAACCCGGAGCCGTCGGTTGGGATCGAACCCTACCCCTTGTCCGTAGTAGTCCAGTTCACTAACCACTGAGCTATCGCGGCTCCTACTAATTTTTAGGGAATTAGTAAAACCCAGGTGTCCTCGCCAGGATTACGAACCCCGGCTGTTGCCGTGGTAAGCCAACCGCCTATCGATTGCGCTAACCGGACACCCTTGATTATAGTAATTGACTTTATTTTTAGAGTCATCACAGCACAGCACATTTATAGTCAACAACATTAATCATCACAGACTATTCTCAGTCATAATTCATCATCAAGTTTATTGATCTGTAACTTGACACGTGATACATAATAGTGGAAGCACTTCTCTAAGAATTACTGTTTATAATAATTCTGGACATTCAGAGGTTATCACCGAATATTTATTGAAATGTCCACAAGTGTATATTATAAAATCTCTCACAACTTACTTACGACTTTGTTCTTTGAAGCACAAACTTTGAAACACTCTCAAAAACACTTAAACAACTAAATGTTCTCGATGTTCTAATTCACTTGCTCTGGTTGTCTACTGCTCAACTAATTGTTACTATTCTACTAACTCTGTGGCTTACTACTGTCTGACTTATTAACTCTTCTGACTCCTGTGTCAACAAACTGACTTCCTTGTCTGTCTGTCCTAACTACCTAAAACTTAAAACTACTAACTGACTGCCTTCTGCGGTTCTTCGAGACTAGCCTGTCTTTCTCCTAACTGCTTAAATTTTGTGTCTAACTACTTGTCTGTTCTAAATTGCGTGCCTAACTACTGAAAACCTATTGTGTTGAAGCTTAAATACCAAAACATAAATCTGCATGTGGAATACCTGCATCCAATGAAATTGACGTGAAGCTGTCGAGAAGTTGTCCGCTCTGTGACTTTTGCCTTCAAACTATCACAACAGCCGACATCTTGGTACTTTCCGTGAACTCTTACCTTTTAGGATGGTCCAAACAGGCTTGTTTGTGACTTCAAAGTAACCTCTGGTCAGCTTGACCTCTCCTGAGTTTCAAATAATGATGTTTATTTCATGCCTTTGACCTATCCTGGAAGTTGTTTATCAACCTATTTACCTGACGGGTCCAGCCATGTGTTGCCTCACACTTTCATAACAACTATAAAATTTCCATTCTCCCTAAACTTGTGTCTGACTACTACCCTTCCTCCACCCTCACCTACTCGTCACCATCCTTCCTTCTCAGCTTTGTCCACTAACCGCTATGAACTTTCCATTCGCACAACTTGTTATTCTGTTACTAACTACTGATGACCGCTATTTTATGCCACTGTTTATAAGCTGTTAAGAAATGGGTGCCAGCTGAGTTACCTGACCTATGCTGTAATCACATATATTGTTACACTTTATTTTTGCTTTTCTTCACTACATATTCTAACATTTCTTGTAACTCATTCTTACACTTAGCGATTAAGACTGTATCATCAGCATACCTTAGATTATTTATATTATGACCACCAATTGTTATTCCAGGCATGCCCCTTATGGATCTTAAAATAATCTCACTATAAATATTAAACAAATCTGGCGACAGCACACAACCTTGTCTAACACCCTGTTTAATTTGTTGAAACATTCCTAATTGATTTATAGTTCTTATGGCTGCTGTTTGTTGCCAGTACATGTTCTTTATTATTCTTAGATCTTTGCTGTCTACGATTATGCTCTCAAAAATTTTGATTATTTCTGGTGTTTTACTTTATCAAATGCCTTGGTGTAATCTATGAAACATAGGTATAGATCTGTTTTCATCTCCATGGCTCTTTCTACTAAAGATCTTATGATATAAATGGCATTGCTTGTTCCTTTATCTCTAACAAAACCACATTGTTCATCGCTAATTTCTGGACTGATTTTGTTTCGCACTTTTCACATGATGATTCTTAGTAATATCTTAGTCATATGACTCATAAGGCTTATTGTGCGATGATCATCGCATTCAATCGCACCCGATTTCTTTGGTAGGGCTATGAATATTGATTTGAGCATGTCGTCTGGTATATATCCGCTGTTGTAGATATCATTCAATATTTTTGTTATTATTTCTATTCCAAAATCACCCATGGCTTCAATCTCTTCTTTAGTTATATTATCTGGTCCATGAGCTTTTCCTGCTTTCATATTGCGCAAGACGTCTTCAACTTCATCTTTGAGTATTGTTAGTCCTTCTACATTATCCTTAATATTTATTTCTGTTCGTTCATCATTGTAAAGATCTTTAATGTAGTCTGTTTTACGTTCCCTTATGCTTTCTTGTTCATTCAACAGTTCTCCTTCCTTTGATCTGAAATATTCCGTTTTTGATTGCGTTTTTCTTCCTGTTAATTATTCAATTTGTCTATAAAACTTTGGCATCTCTTCTTTTGTTGCATTTCAATCTCTTTGCATCTCTCTTTTAGCCATGCTTCTTTTGTTGCATTTCAATCTCTTTGCATCTCTCTTTTAGCCATGCTTCTTTTGTTGCATTTCAATCTCTTTGCATCTCTCTTTTAGCCATGCTTCTTTTGTTGCATTTCAATCTCTTTGCATCTCTCTTTTAGCCATGCTTCTTTTGTTTCAATGTATTTTATTACATTTTTTAAAAAATGTAATCTCTTATACTCATCTTTGTTATCCTTATTTCTTCTTCTTGTATCCATTAGCTGCACAATGTCACCTGTCATTGAATTTATTCTTGAATTTGTCCACACTGGTGGTATGAACTCTTTTGATGTTTACTGTACTGATTCTTTTAGCATCTCCCACTGTTCATCAATGCTTTGTATCTTCTCTATTGCATTGTACCGGTTTTGAATTGTGATGTTATATTTGCCTTGTAACCTTTTTTATGATTTTAGTAAATCTAAATTTAACTTGATATTAAGTGAGGCTCGTTTTGCTGTTTTTAAGTTTACTCTAAGCTTCCCACAACTGGTACATGATCACTATTGCAGTTTGCCAGTGGCCTGGTTTTCACACACACCAGACTGCCTCTAAACATGTTTTTTTAATCTATATATTATTTTGTTTTGATATCTAATCGCTAGTTAGACACGTAACGTTAATTTTGTTGACATACATATCTGTGTATGTGTTGTTTATTGTTCATGCTGAAGGCCTAATGAGTCGTAACACCCTTCGAATTTGTGTTGTTCATTAACTTGATAAAGCTTTCACTATACCATTTTTTCTATTTTTTTTTTCATTTCTTATTTAAAATTAGCTTTACCGCAGCTTCGCATTGTGATGCATTTATTGTAATTCTTTGCCATGACCTCTAATTACAGAATTATCATTGAGTGCCGTCTCCGCATCGAAGGTTGGCTACCATGGAGCGCCATTCCGCTCTATCTCTTTCTTTGATAGTGCAGGTTGTCATAGACTGACTTTACAATCTTTTGATGTTACTCGTCCATGTTAGCCTTGGTCTGCCACTGCCTCTTTTACCATGCATTTTTCCTTCCAAAACAGCATACTAAAAGTAACAGTAACTAAAAGTAAAAGTTAACAAGTAAAAGTAAGAGTAAAGTAACAGTAAAGTAACAGTAACTAAAGTTAAAGTTAACAAGTAAAAGTAACAGTAAAGTAACAGTAACTAAAAGTAAAAGTTAACAAGAGTTTCTTCTAAAAATCCCCGTTTCAAAGTTTTCAATTTTGTATCTTTTTTTGTCATTGTCCATGTTTCTGCACCATACATTAATATTGAGAAGATATACTATTTTGATATTTTAAATTTTAGCCTTGGCGTTATTTGTTTTGATGTTAGTATATTTTTCATGACATTAAGATTACTTGTTGCCATTCCATTATAGAATACCCATAATTTCATACTCATTCACATATGGTTGATCCCGTCTTCCATAACTCTTTATTGTAATATCGAATTTTCTACGTCGGTGTGTTGAGCAAACACTACAGCTGATAATTATTCCTTAAGCACAGTCAGTTTTCTAGGCCCTTATCAATATCAAGCTTCAGTTACTGGGGAGAGAACGAGGGTATTATGCGAGGCATTCAGGTTTTTTGAAATAGAAATTATGATAGACGGTTTTAGTTGTTATGTTTTTGTGTGTGTGCAGCGCTGAAAGTAACGAATTAGTCAAGGCCAACCGTTGAGAAGGGGGAAGCAACCAATAAATGTCTCACAAAAAAGGCTCAATATCCAGGAATCTGTTTTTACATGACGCCTTAACTAAATAATTAACCATCAGGTTGCACCGTCTTAAACAGATAGCAACGTCCTAATGAAATATTAAGTAGGAACGTCTTAATGAAATAACAAGTAGCAATGTCTTAAAGAAATAACAGATAGCAACGTCCTAATGAAATATTAAGTAGGAACGTCTTAATGAAATAACAAGTAGCAACGTCTTAATGAAATAACAAGTAGCAACGTCTTAATGAAATAACAAGTAGCAACGTCTTAATGAAATAACAAGTAGCAACGTCTTAATGAAATAACAAGTAGCAACGTCTTAATGAAATAACAAGTAGCAACGTCTTAATGAAATAACAAGTAGCAACGTCTTAATGAAATAACAAGTAGCAACGTCTTAAAGAAATAACAAGTAGCAACGTCTTAGTGAAATATTAAGTAGCAATGTCTTAATGAAATAACAAGTAGTAACGTGTTAATGAAATATTATGTAGCAACGTCTTAATGAAATAACAGGTAGTAAATTCTTAATGAAATATTGAGTAGGAACGTCTTAAAGAAATAACAGATAGCAACGTCTTAATGAAATAACAGGTAGTAATGTCTTAATGAAATAACAGGTAGTAACGTCTTAGTCAAATAACTGGTAGTAACGTCTTAATGAAATATTGAGTAGGAACGTCTTAAAAAAATAACAGATAGCAACGTCTTAGTAAAATAACTGGTAGTAATGTCTTAATGAAATAACAGGTAGTAATGTCTTAAAGAAATAACAGGTAGTAACGTCTTAATGAAATATTGAGTAGGAACGTCTTAAAGAAATAACAGATAGCAACGTCTTAGTCAAATAACAGGTAGTAATGTCTTAATGAAATAACAGGTAGTAACGTCTTAATGAAATATTGAGTAGGAACGTCTTAAAGAAATAACATATAGCAACGTCTTAGTGAAATAACAGGTAGTAATGTCTTAATGAAATAACAGGTAGTAACGTCTTAATGAAATATTGAGTAGGAACGTCTTAAAGAAATAACAGATAGCAACGTCTTAGTGAAATAACAGGTAGTAATGTCTTAATGAAATAACAGGTAGTAACATCTTAACGAAATATTGAGTAGGAACGTCTTAAAGAAATAACAGATAGCAACGCCCTAATGAAATATTTAGTAGCAACGTCCTAATGAAATATTTAGTAGCAACGTCCTAATGAAATATTTAGTAGCAACGTCCTAATGAAATATTTAGTAGCAGCGTCCTAATGAAATAACTGGTAGTAACGTTTTAATAATTATAAAATATTAATATAAATATCAAAACAAATAACACCAGGACTAAAACTAAGAACAGCAAAATGCTATATCTTCTCAACATTCCTGTACGGTACAGAAACATGGATATTAAACAAGAAAACAGAACAGAAAATTAAAGCCTTTGAAGTGTGGATTTATAGAAGAATGTTGGAGAAACTGGATGGAAAGAAAAGAAAACAAATGATGAAGTCTTAAACAAATTAAAAATAAAAAGAGAACTACTAAACACAATTCAAACAAGATAAATGAGATTTGTGGAGCATGTTAAAAGACACAGCAGCCTACTAAAAGTAATCTTGGAAGGAAAAATACAGTGTAAAAGAGGCAGTGGCAGACCAAGACTAACATGGACGAGTAACATCAAAAGATGGAAAGGTCAGCCTATGACAACCTGCATCATCAAAGCAAGAGGCAGAGCAGAATGGCGCTCCATGTTAGCCAACCTTCTTGCGGAGACAGCACTCAATGATGATGATGATCAGTCAAATACTAGTGGAAGAAAAGATACAGCGAAGACGATGGCGCCGGATAGAACCCACACTGCGGAAGCCAATTGAGAGTATTACACGACAGTCCCTATTTTAGAATCCCCAGATGTAGGGACAAAGAAGAAGACAAAAATATTCTTGGAGAAGACAGATGGAAGCAGAGATGAAGATGATGGGGGAGACATGAAATGATCTTGAAAGTGTGGCAAGAAACAGAACGGCTTGGAAAGTGTTTGTTGAAGACCTATGCTCCACAGGGAGCTGAAAGGTAGATGGAGAAGAAGAAGAACATTTTAATGAAATAACAGGTAGCAACACCCAAGTATACACGTCAAATCATTGGACAGCTATCAACACTATTGTCCAACAAAGAAATTTCTCTAGCGGCAAAATGGGCACTATGCAATATAATCTTCATCCCAACGTTGTGCTACCAATGGACGTCAGTTGCAAGAAAATAAGAAAAATAACCTCTACTGAGATTAAATGTGTTAGATAACTGACATGAAGCAGCCTGAGAGACAAGATCAAAAATAAAGAACTGAGAAAAAAGCTAGGAATAACCCCCAACCCCCAATCCCCAATTAGAATATATAAAGAAACAGCATATAAAATGGTTTGGCCCCACGTGACAATGCAGAAAGATCGAAAATAACACAACGAGCCTTCAATAAATGTGAGAACACCAGACACACGGGCCGACCATGAAAAATATGGATTTATGGAATATTAGAAACAATAGGAAACATAACAGCCGCAGAGGCGAACAAAAGAGCAAACGGCCGCAAATGATATCTCCCCTCGAAGCTGAAAGGCAAATGAGGAAGAAAAGAAGAAATCTATCAATTAGAGAACTAGAAATCTAGCACATGTCTGGTTTCGCTGCTACGTTGTCATTGGCCTCTCTTCTTCCAACCGTAGAATGCATAGACCGCCCTATAGCAGTTCTTGTTATCGCTTCTGTGTCTCTTTTGAGATCATGATCTACCCAGATCTGACTTTCATCGATGTGTGCGTGTCTCTTTTTAATTTCAACCTTTTGAACTGTTCTTATTGGCTGATTTTGTTTGGCCAAAACGTTAAAAACGTTTCCCAGGAAGAATGCACCGAAACAACTTGTTTTCTTTATTTATCTTTCTATCTTTCTTCCCGAGGAAGAGAGGGGGAGGTGGCTGGTGGTATAGAGGTAAAATGTCGACCCCTAGGTAGGAAGGCCCCGAGTTCAAATCCCACAACAGGGTTTGCAGGTTTTTCCCCCCAAAATTGAATTCGTGGTCCTTTCTTGGCGTCATCCTCCCTTAGGTGGATATCCATACATTGTTTTATTTGTCAAAGGCTAATTGAGCTCCATGTTCCCTGTGTGTTTATTGCGTTATCACATTTGTGAGCTATGTTCAATAAAAAGAGGTGGGGGGAGGGGGGACTTACAGTACTGTCTCTAATGAATTAAAATGTCTGTGTTTGTCACATCTCATATCCTTGTGTGTGCATGGCTATGTTAGTCCCATCTCATGTCTTTGTGTGTGCATATCTATGTTAGTTATATCTCTTATCTGTGTGTGCAAGTCGATGTTAAGCATGTGTCATATCTCTGTGTGTGCATGTCTATGTCAGTTATATCTCATATCTTTATGTGCATGTTTATGTTAGTCATGTGTCATATATATTGATATGTGTCAGTGTTAGTCATGCCTCGTATCGCTATGTGCATGTCTGTGTTAGTCACATCTCACAACTTTGTGTGTGCATGTCTCTGTTAGTCACATCTCACATCTTTGTACGTGCGTGTCTGTGTTAGTCACATCTCACATCTTTGTGTGTGCATGTCTGTGTTAGTCACCTCTAGTGACTCGGACAGATGGTGCTCGTAAACCTGGGAGGGCCGACCATCTAAGGGCAGAATCCCCCTACAGAAAAGACAACCTGCTGCCTTGCAGGAAGATTGGGGACAATCCAAGGCTAGGGAAAGCAAACCCGAATAAAATGCTGGCTGAAATCTGATGCACTGGGCCACTGGCGCAGAACACAGTGCAACGTATTAACGGGTGTTCAATCAGAGTGGATCTGACGAACTCTACTTGTGATGTTCTGTCTGTGGGGGCGATCAACACACTTAGCCTGACAGCTGACTTCATGTGGGAGTCTGGAATTCTACTCTGATTGAGTCCTGATCGCAGAGAGAGAGAGAGAGAGAGAGAGAGAGAGAGAGAGAGAGAGAATTAAAATGCAAAATAACATAGTATTGTTTTTAACACATTAAAATGCAAAATAACATAGTATTGTATTTAACACATTAAAATGCAAAATAACATAGTATTGTTTTTAACACATTGAAAATCCAAAATAACATAGTATTGTTTTTAACACATTAAAATGTAAAATAACATAGTATGTTTTTTAAAACATTAAAAGGTAGTTTGTTTTAAGAAGCAACAAGACAATAATACCTTGTCTTTTTAAAACAATATGTTGCGTTTATTTCAGCAAATGAAAAGATAGTATTGTTTTATAACAAAGATGTCTCTAACAGAGTAACCGAGTGTGGTGTCTGTAACAGAGCAACAGAGTGTGGTGTCTGTAACAGAGCAACACAGTGTGGTGTCTGTAACAGAGCAACAGAGTGTGGTGTCTGTAACAGAGCAACACAGTGTGGTGTCTGTAACAGAGCAACAGAGTGTGGTGTCTGTAACCGAGAAACAGAGTGTGGTGTCTGTAACAGAGTAACCTAGTGTGGTGTCTGTAACAGAGCAACAGAGTGTGGTGTCTATAATAGAGCAATAGAATGTGGTGTCTGTAACAGAGCAACAGAGTGTGGTGTCTGTAACAGAGAAACATGGTGTAGTGTCTGTAACAGAGCAACAGAGTGTGGTGTCTGTAACAGAGCAACAGAGTGTGATGTCTGTAACAGAGAAACAGGGTGTAGTGTCTGTAACAGAGCAACAGAGTGTGGTGTCTGTAACAGAGAAACAGAGTGTGGTGCCTGAAATAGAGCAACAGAGTGTGGTGTCTGTAACAGAGAAACATGGTGTAATGTCTGTAACAGAGCAACAGAGTGTGGTGTCTATAACAGAACAATAGAGTGTGGTGTTTGTAACAGAGCAGTAGCGTGTGGTGTCTATAATAGAACAATAGAGTGTGGTGTCTATAACAGAGCAGTAGCGTATGGTGTCTATAACAGAACAATAGAGTGTGGTGTCTATAACAGAGCAATAGAATGTGGTTTCTATAACAGAACAATAGAATGTAGTGTCTATAACAGAACAGTAAAGTGTAGTGTCTATAACAGATCAATAGAGTGTACTTTCTATAACAGAACAATAGAATGTAGTGTCTATAACAGAACAATAGAGTGTAGTGTCTATAACAGAACAATAGAGTGTGGTGTCTATAACAGACCAATAGAATGTAGTGTCTATAACAGAACAATAGAGTGTGGTGTCTATAATAGAACAATAGAGTGTGGTGTCTATAATAGAGCAATAGAGTGTGGTGTCTATAACAGAACAATAGAGTGTGGTGTCTATAACAGAGCAATAGAATGTAGTGTCTATAACAGAACAATAGAGTGTGTTGTCTATAATAGAACAATAGAATGTAGTGTCTATAACAGAGCAATAGAATGTGGTGTCTATAACAGAACAATAGAGTGTAGTGTCTATAACAGAACAATAGAGTGTGGTGTCTATAACAAAATAACAGAGAGTGGTGTCTATAACAAAATAACAGAGAGTGGCGTCTATAACAAAATAACAGAGAGTGGTGTCTATAACAAAATAGCAGATAGTTCTGTCTCAATCAAACAGCAGTGTTTTCTGACTAAAATAGCAGTTGCTGATTCACTTAAACAGCATCTTCCGCAAACAGACCCCCCCCCCCCCCCGTTTGTCCCAGCCCAAGCCTCTCCTGCCCATAATTGTCCAATTAGGAGAAGCATCTATCTCTATAAATACATTCACTTTCATGTCTCATTGGCAGGTGAGAACTAAAGCCTAATTTTATGACATACAAAGAGCTCAAACACACCGACACGAACTGTTTCTTCTACAACCTGCAGTACTTGTCAAACACCAACCCAGAGCATATCTGCACACAGCTAGAAACGAACGACCCGGTAGGTCTATAATGAGCATATCTGCACACGGCTAGAAACGAACGACCCGGTAGGTCTATAATGAGCTACCCGGTCCGAACAGGCTGGTTCGACTTTAGGGCACCAACTATATCGATTATAATCGATTACCGTGTGCTACAAGACTAGTTCTGGACACGACGTGCGTCATGAACCTGGGGTAGGACGGCGAGGGGACTAGCAAGCTGTACTGTAGCCTGTCCTTTATCTTTCTTTAAATTATGCATTGGCTACTGATTTCTTTTTAAAATTCTTATGTAATTGTTGAAGTGTTTAAGAGATGTACACAAGTACAGGCAGACATAAATATACCAATACAGATGTACACAAGTACAGGCTAGCATAAATATACCAATACAGTTGTACACAAGTACAGGCTAGCATAAATATACCAATACAGATGTACACAAGTACAGGCAGACATAAATATACCAATACAGATGTACACAAGTACAGGCAGACATAAATATACCAATACAGATGTACACAAGTACAGGCTAGCATAAATATACCAATACAGATGTACACAAGTACAGGCTAGCATAAATATACCAATACAGTTGTACACAAGTACAGGCTAGCATAAATATACCAATATAAGTACAGCGGTATTGTTCAGCAGATGTACACAAGTACATGAAGACATGATTTTCTGCGGTTTGTACAATGATAAAGATAGCGTTATCGTTCAACAGATGTACACAAGTACAACGTTATCATTCAACATATGTACACAAGTACAACGTTATCATTCAACATATGTACACAAGTACAACGTTATCATTCAACAGATGTACACAAGTACAACGTTATCATTCAACAGATGTACACAAGTACAACGTTATCATTCAACATATGTACACAAGTACAACAAATGGGAAAATGCTTCAAGAGCCGTATACAAGTAAAAACAGACAAAAGTGCTCAGCGCTTATATACAAGTGCACAAACATAATCATTAAACAATTGTACACAAGTTCGACGATGCAAAATAAAAACAAAAAAACGTTCATGGTGACCAGTAGATATGCCGCTGTTACCGATGTGAACCAATGCTTCGTCTACGTCAATAATGGAACACACAAAACCATAGGGTTATCTGCGTGACGGAGTCAGTACCGACTCAATCTTTATTTTCTCACCATGCAGCAGGGATGACGCATAACATGGGTCTTGTTTGTGGACTCCGCCAGTGAAAAGGGCGAGCACTCCTATCTGATCCTATTCCACGTATCCGAAATGTATGGGGCAGAGAGTTCCAGTGCGTTTATTATAATTATATATTGGGGCCCATCTGACTGATGTCCGTGGTGACAGCTTGCGCACGTTACTACTGCGATGATGATAATGATGATTATGATAGTGGTGATGATGATAATGATGGTGATGATAATGATGGTGATGATGATGGTATTGCTGATGATAATGATGGTGATGATAATGTTGGTGATGATGATGGTAATGATGATGATAACAATAATAAAGTAACATTCGCTGTAATATTGCGATAATTAAAATGAAGAGATTAAAAATTAACTATGAGAAAATAGTGTCTTTATTTACTACAAAATATTCTAATTTCTAAATTCTAATTGACGTTAAAGTTAGTTGAGTAAAATTTAACTACAGGAAAGAATATTGCAGGCGCCAGCAAAGTAAGTCGATGGCGCTATGACACCCGCGGGCGCCATGTTGGACAGGGCTGATGTAGAGAGATCTCGGCAATTAATCCTGAGGCAGTCAGCAAAATGGGGGGCGGGGGGGGGGGTGTGGAGAGAAAGCATAAGCGCATGAAACCTGCGGTCGTAATAGCTGGATCGGCGCACCATAGCTGACCAAGACCTAGCCGTTCAACCTCTAAGTGTTCTCCCCCGGTAACAGCGTCAAAGTAGGCTGGCTAACAGAAGCTAGGATCGCTGTGTTCCCTGTAGTGGTGGCTGTTACTGATGATATAGAAGACCCAGTATTGCAGTACCTCTGAGCTGGACTAGTAGTTTCCCAGCATAGCCACGTGAGAGTGAGAGTAAATAGATGGTGGGAGGATGTGGTTAACGTGAGAGTGAGAGTAAATAGGTGGTGGGAGGACGTGGTTAACGTGAGAGTGAGAGTAAATAGGTGGTGGGAGGATGTGGTTAACGTGAGAGTGAGAGTAAATAGATGGTGGGAGGACGTGGTTAACGTGAGAGTGAGAGTAAATAGGTGGTGGGAGGATGTGGTTAACGTGAGAGTGAGAGTAAATAGATGGTGGGAGGACGTGGTTAACGTGAGAGTGAGAGTAAATAGACGGTGGGAGGACGTGGTTAACGTGAGAGTGAGAGTAAATAGATGGTGGGAGGACGTGGTTAACGTGAGAGTGAGAGTAAATAGACGGTGGGAGGATGTGGTTAACGTGAGAGTGAGAGTAAATAGATGGTGGGAGGACGTGGTTAACGTGAGAGTGAGAGTAAATAGATGGTGGGAGGACGTGGTTAACGTGAGAGTGAGAGTAAATAGACGGTGGGAGGACGTGGTTAACGTGAGAGTGAGAGTAAATAGACGGTGGGAGGACGTGGTTAACGTGAGAGTGAGAGTAAATAGACGGTGGGAGGACGTGGTTAACGTGAGAGTGAGAGTAAATAGACGGTGGGAGGATGTGGTTAACGTGAGAGTGAGAGTAAATAGATGGTGGGAAAACGTGGTTAACGTGAAAGTGAGAGTAAATAGATGGTGGGAGGACGTGGTTAACGTGAGAGTGAGAGTAAACAGATGGTGGGAGGACGTGGTTAACGTGAGAGTGAGAGTAAATAGATGGTGGGAGGACGTGGTTAACGTGAGAGTGAGAGTAAATAGATGGTGGGAGGACGTGGTTAACGTGAGAGTGAGAGTAAATAGATGGTGGGAGGACGTGGTTAACGTGAGAGTGAGAGTAAACAGGTGGTGGGAGGATGTGGTTAACATGAGAGTGAGAGTAAATAGGTGGTGGGAGGATGTGGTTAACATGAGAGTGAGAGTAAACAGATGGTGGGAGGACGTGGTTAACGTGAGAGTGAGAGTAAATAGATGGTGGGAGGACGTGGTTAACGTGAGAGTGAGAGTAAACAGATGGTGGGAGGACGTGGTTAACGTGAGAGTGAGAGTAAATAGATGGTGGGAGGACGTGGTTAACGTGAGAGTGAGAGTAAATAGATGGTGGGAGGACGTGGTTAACGTGAGAGTGAGAGTAAATAGATGGTGGGAGGATGTGGTTAACGTGAGAGTGAGAGTAAATAGATGGTGGGAGGACGTGGTTAACGTGAGAGTGAGAGTAAATAGATGGTGGGAGGATGTGGTTAACGTGAGAGTGAGAGTAAATAGATGGTGGGAGGATGTGGTTAACGTGAGAGTGAGAGTAAATAGATGGTGGGAGGATGTGGTTAACGTGAGAGTGAGAGTAAATAGATGGTGGGAGGATGTGGTTAACGTGAGAGTGAGAGTAAATAGATGGTGGGAGGGCGTGGTTAACGTGAGAGTGAGAGTAAATAGATGGTGGGAGGATGTGGTTAACGTGAGAGTGAGAGTAAATAGATGGTGGGAGGATGTGGTTAACGTGAGAGTGAGAGTAAATAGATGGTGGGAGGACGTGGTTAACGTGAGAGTGAGAGTAAATAGACGGTGGGAGGACGTGGTTAACATGAGAGTGAGAGTAAATAGATGGTGGGAGGACGTGGTTAACGTGAGAGTAAATAGATGGTGGGAGGACGTGGTTAACGTGAGAGTGAGAGTAAACAGATGGTGGGAGGACGTGGTTAACGTGAGAGTGAGAGTAAATAGATGGTGGGAGGACGTGGTTAACGTGAGAGTGAGAGTAAATAGATGGTGGGAGGACGTGGTTAACATGAGAGTGAGAGTAAATAGGTGGTGGGAGGATGTGGTTAACGTGAGAGTGAGAGTAATTAGATGGTGGGAGGATGTGGTTAACGTGAGAGTGAGAGTAAATAGATGGTGGGAGGATGTGGTTAACGTGAGAGTGAGAGTAAATAGATGGTGGGAGGATGTGGTTAACGTGAGAGTGAGAGTAAATAGATGGTGGGAGGATGTGGTTAACGTGAGAGTGAGAGTAAATAGATGGTGGGAGGATGTGGTTAACGTGAGAGTGAGAGTAAATAGATGGTGGGAGGACGTAGTTAACGTGAGAGTGAGAGTAAATAGATGGTGGGAGGATGTGGTTAACGTGAGAGTGAGAGTAAATAGACGGTGGGAGGACGTGGTTAACGTGAGAGTAAATAGATGGTGGGAGGACGTGGTTAACGTGAGAGTGAGAGTAAATAGATGGTGGGAGGACGTGGTTAACGTGAGAGTGAGAGTAAATAGATGGTGGAAGGACGTGGTTAACGTGAGAGTGAGAGTAAATAGATGGTGGGAGGATGTGGTTAACATGATAGTGAGAGTAAATAGGTGGTGGGAGGATGTGGTTAACGTGAGAGTGAGAGTAAATAGATGGTGGGAAGACGTGGTTAACGTGAGAGTGAGAGTAAACAGATGGTGGGAGGATGTGGTTAACATGAGAGTGAGAGTAAATAGATGGTGGGAGGACGTGGTTAACGTGAGAGTGAGAGTAAACAGATGGTGGGAGGATGTGGTTAACGTGAGAGTAAATAGATGGTGGGATGATGTGGTTAACGTGAGAGTGAGAGTAAATAGATGGTGGGAGGACGTGGTTAACGTGAGAGTGAGAGTAAATAGATGGTGGGAGGATGTGGTTAACATGAGAGTGAGAGTAAATAGATGGTGGGAGGACGTGGTTAACGTGAGAGTGAGAGTAAATAGATGGTGGGAGGACGTGGTTAACGTGAGAGTGAGAGTAAATAGATGGTGGGAGGACGTGGTTAACATGAGAGTGAGAGTAAATAGGTGGTGGGAGGATGTGGTTAACGTGAGAGTAAATAGATGGTGGGAGGATGTGGTTAACGTGAGAGTGAGAGTAAATAGATTGTGGGAGGACGTGGTTAACGTGAGAGTGAGAGTAAATAGATGGTGGGAGGACGTGGTTAACATGAGAGTGAGAGTAAATAGATGGTGGGAGGACGTGGTTAACGTGAGAGTGAGAGTAAATAGATGGTGGGAGGATGTGGTTAACGTGAGAGTGAGAGTAAATAGACGGTGGGAGGACGTGGTTAACGTGAGAGTGAGAGTAAATAGACGGTGGGAGGACGTGGTTAACATGAGAGTGAGAGTAAATAGACGGTGGGAGGACGTGGTTAACGTGAGAGTGAGAGTAAATAGATGGTGGGAGGACGTGGTTAACGTGAGAGTGAGAGTAAATAGACGGTGGGAGGACGTGGTTAACATGAGAGTGAGAGTAAATAGACGGTGGGAGGACGTGGTTAACATGAGAGTGAGAGTAAATAGACGGTGGGAGGACGTGGTTAACGTGAGAGTGAGAGTAAATAGACGGTGGGAGGACGTGGTTAACATGAGAGTGAGAGTAAATAGATGGTTGGATGATGTGGTTAACGTGAGAGTGAGAGTAAATAGATGGTGGGAGGATGTGGTTAACGTGAGAGTGAGAGTAAACAGATGGTGGGAGGACGTGGTTAACGTGAGAGTGAGAGTAAACAGATGGTGGGAGGACGTGGTTAACGTGAGAGTGAGAGTAAATAGATTGTGGGAGGACGTGGTTAACGTGAGAGTGAGAGTAAATAGATGGTGGGAGGACGTGGTTAACGTGAGAGTGAGAGTAAATAGATGGTGGGAGGACGTGGTTAATGTGAGAGTGAGAGTGAATAGATGGTGGGAGGACGTGGTTAACGTGAGAGTGAGAGTAAATAGATGGTGGGAGGACGTGGTTAACGTGAGAGTGAGAGTAAATAGATGGTGGGAGGACGTGGTTAACGTGAGAGTGAGAGTAAATAGATGGTGGGAGGACGTGGTTAACGTGAGAGTGAGAGTAAATAGACGGTGGGAGGACGTGGTTAACGTGAGAGTGAGAGTAAATAGACGGTGGGAGGACGTGGTTAACGTGAGAGTGAGAGTAAATAGATGGTGGGAGGACGTGGTTAACGTGAAAGTGAGAGTAAATAGATGGTGGGAGGACGTGGTTAACGTGAGAGTGAGAGTAAATAGGTGGTTGGAGGATGTGGTTAACGTGAGAGTAAATAGATAGTGGGAGGACGTGGTTAACATGAGAGTGAGAGTAAATAGATTGTGGGAGGACGTGGTTAACGTTGAGAGTAAATAGATGGTGGGAGGACGTGGTTAACGTGAGAGTAAATAGATGGTGGGAGGACGTGGTTAACGTGAGAGTAAATAGATGGTGGGAGGACGTGGTTAACGTGAGAGTAAATAGATGGTGGGAGGACGTGGTTAACGTGAGAGTAAATAGATGGTGGGAGGACGTGGTTAACGTGAGAGTAAATAGATGGTGGGAGGATGTGGTTAACGTGAGAGTAAATAGATGGTGGGAGGACGTGGTTAACGTGAGAGTAAATAGATGGTGGGAGGACGTGGTTAACGTGAGAGTAAATAGATGGTGGGAGGACGTGGTTAACGTGAGAGTAAATAGATGGTGGGAGGACGTGGTTAACGTGAGAGTAAATAGGTGGTGGGAGGATGTGGTTAACGTGAGAGTGAGAGTAAATAGGTGGTGGGAGGATGTGGTTAACGTGAGAGTAAATAGATGGTGGAAGGACGTGGTTAACATGAGAGTGAGAGTATATAGATGGTGGGAGGATGTGGTTAACATGAGAGTGTGAGTAAATAGATGGTGGGAGGACGTGGTTAACGTGAGAGTGAGAGTAAATAGATGGTGGGAGGACGTGGTTAACATGAGAGTGAGAGTAAATAGATGGTGGGAGGATGTGGTTAACGTGAGAGTGAGAGTAATTAGATAGTGGGAGGACGTGGTTAACATGAGAGTGTGAGTAAATAGATGGTGGGAGGACGTGGTTAACATGAGAGTGTGAGTAAATAGATGGTGGGAGGACGTGGTTAACATGAGAGTGAGAGTAAATAGGTGGTGGGAGGATGTGGTTAACGTGAGAGTGAGAGTAAATAGGTGGTGGGAGGATGTGGTTAACGTGAGAGTAAATAGATGGTGGGAGGACGTGGTTAACATGAGAGTGAGAGTAAATAGATGGTGGGAGGATGTGGTTAACATGAGAGTGTGAGTAAATAGATGGTGGGAGGACGTGGTTAACATGAGAGTGAGAGTAAATAGATGGTGGGAGGACGTGGTTAACATGAGAGTGAGAGTAAATAGATGGTGGGAGGACGTGGTTAACATGAGAGTGAGAGTAAATAGATGGTGGGAGGACGTGGTTAACATGAGAGTGAGAGTAAATAGATGGTGGGAGGATGTGGTTAACATGAGAGTGAGAGTAAATAGATGGTGGGAGGACGTGGTTAACATGAGAGTGAGAGTAAATAGATGGTGGGAGGATGTGGTTAACATGAGAGTGAGAGTAAATAGATGGTGGGAGGACGTGGTTAACATGAGAGTGAGAGTAAATAGATGGTGGGAGGACATTGGTTACGTGACAGTGAAAAGATAATGGGTTAACGTGACAGCTAGAGTGGATACATTTTGTAGTTGAACCCGTATGTTTCTAGTCTTACTAGGCATAAACTAACCACTCAGCCTCCACTTCATACATTGAATACTGCAATCAAGCGGAGGTCCAGAAATGTGTACATTCAACGAGCATCATGAGCTATCAGTGTGTTCACTTCAGCCTACTGAGAAGGGCTTAACGAACGAATATAGACCGATGATGATTGTATTGATATAAATAACTATAGCAGACATTACTTTCTGGAGAACGAGAATTTTGTCTGCACTGGATATCAGGCGGTCGCAAACTTACAGAATGGTAGGTAAATACAGGCCCAGACACGTCAAACACAGATCGCGATACATCAAACACAGAAAGAGATACTTAAAACTGAGAGCAGATCAATAAAAAAACAGGTCGAGATAGGTCGTATTTCTCCTTCACAACCACATACTTGATGTTCTCTCTCTCTCTCTCTCTCTCTCTCTCTCTCTCTCTCTCTCTCTCTCTCTCTCTCTCTCTCCATAACCATACAATTGATACCATAACTCTCTGTCTCGACAACCACACATCTTGTTGACAATACTCCTCTGTCTCGACAATCACACACCTTGTTCACAATACTCTCTCGACAACCACACATCTTGTTGACAATACTCCTCTGTCTCGACAATCACACACCTTGTTCACAATACTCTCTCGACAACCACACATCTTGTTGACAATACTCCTCTGTCTCGACAATCACACACCTTGTTCACAATACTCTCTCGACAACCACACATCTTGTTGACAATACTCCTCTGTCTCGACAATCACACACCTTGTTCACAATACTCTCTCGACAACCACACATCTTGTTGACAATACTCCTCTGTCTCGACAATCACACACCTTGTTCACAATACTCTCTCGACAACCACACATCTTGTTGACAATACTCCTCTGTCTCGACAATCACACACCTTGTTCACAATACTCTCTCGACAACCACACATCTTGTTGACAATACTCCTCTGTCTCGACAATCACACACCTTGTTCACAATACCCTCTCGACAACCACACATCTTGTTGACAATACCCTTCTGTCTCGACAATCATACACCTTGCTGACTCTCTCTCTCTCTCTCTATCTCTCTACACTCTAACAGTTAATGTCCTCCCTACCTCCACAGACTAACAGGTAATGTCCTCCCTATCTCCACAGACTAACAGGTAATGTCCTCCCTACCTCCACAGACTAACAGGTAATGTCCTCCCTGCCTCCACAGACTAACAGGAAATGTCCTCCCTACCTCCACAGACTAACACGTAATGTCCTCCCTACCTCCACAGACTAACAGTTAATGTCCTCCCTACCTCCACAGACTAACAGGTAATGTCCTCCCTACCTCCACAGACTATCACGAAATGTCCTCCCTACCTCCATAGGCTAACACGTAATATCCTCCCTACCTCCACAGACTAACACGTAATTTCCTCCCTACCTCCACAGACTAACACGTAATGTCCTCCCTACCTCCATAGACTAACACGTAATGTCCTCCCTACCTCTACATACTAACACGTAATGTCCTCCCTACCTCCACAGACTAACACGTAATGTCCTCCCTACCTCCACAGACTAACACGTAATGTCCTCCCTACCTACTCCCTACCTCCATAGACTAACACGTAATGTCCTCCCTACCTCCACAGACTTGACACATAATGTCCTCCCTACCTCCACAGACTAATACGTAATGTCCTCCCTACCTCCATAGACTAACACTTAATGTCCTCCCTAACTCAACAGACTAACACGTAATGTCCTCCCTACCTCCACAGACTAACACGTAATGTCCTCCCTACCTCCACAGACTAACACTTAATGTCCTCCCTACCTCCATAGACTAATACGTAATGTCCTCCCTACCTCCACAGACTAAAACGTAATGTCCTCCCTACCTCCACAGACTAACACGTAATGTCCTCCCTACCTCCACAGACTAACACGTAATGTCCTCCCTACCTCCATAGACTAACACTTAATGTCCTCCCTACCTCCACAGACTAACACTTAATGTCCTCCCTACCTCCATAGACTAATACGTAATGTCCTCCCTACCTCCACAGACTAAAACGTAATGTCCTCCCTACCTCCACAGACTAACACGTAATGTCCTCCCTACCTCCACAGACTAACACGTAATGTCCTCCCTACCTCCATAGACTAACACTTAATGTCCTCCCTACCTCCACAGACTAACACTTAATGTCCTCCCTACCTCCATAGACTAACACGTAATGTCCTCCCTACCTCCACAGACTAACACTTAATGTCCTCCCTACCTCCACAGACTAACACGTAATGTCCTCCTTACCTCCACAGACTAACACGTAATGTCCTCCCTACCTCCATAGACTAACACGTAATGTCCTCCCTAACTCCACAGACTAACACGTAATGTCCTCCCTACCTCCACAGACTAACACTTAATGTCCTCCCTACCTCCACAGACTAACACGTAATGTCCTCCCTACCTCCACAGACTAACACGTAATGTCCTCCCTACCTCCACAGACTAACACGTAATGTCCTCCCTACCTCCACAGACTAACACGTAATGTCCTCCCTACCTCCATAGACTAACACGTAATGTCCTCCCTACCTCCATAGACTATCACGTAATGTCCTCCCTACTTTCATAGACTAACACTTAATGTCCTCCCTACCTCCATAGACTAACACTTAATGTCCTCCCTACCTCCACAGACTTGACACATAATGTCCTCCCTACCTCCACAGACTAACACGTTATGTCCTCCCTACCTCCACAGACTAACACTTAATGTCCTCCCTACCTCCATAGACTAACACGTATTGTCCTCCCTACCTCCACAGACTAATACATAATGTCCTCCCTACCTCCACAGACTAACACTTAATGTCCTCCCTACCTCCACAGACTAACACGTAATGTCCTCCCTACCTCCACAGACTAACACGTAATGTCCTCCCTACCTCCACAGACTAACACGTAATGTCCTCCCTACCTCCATAGACTAACACTTAATGTCCTCCCTACCTCCACAGACTATCACGTAATGTCCTCCCTACCTCCATAGACTATCACGTAATGTCCACCCTACCTCCACAGACTAACAGGTAATGTCCTCCCTACCTCCACAGACTAACACGTAATGTCCTCCCTACCTCCATAGACTATCACGTAATTTCCGCCCTACCTCCACAGACTATCACGTAAATTCCTCCCTACCTCCACAGACTAACACGTAATGTCTTCCCTACCTTCAAAGACTAACACTTAATGTCCTCCCTACCTCTATAGACTAACACGTAATGTCCTCCCTACCTCCACAGACTAACACTTAATGTCCTCTCTACCTCCACAGACTAACACGTAATGTCCTCCCTACCTCCACAGACTAACACGTAATGGTCTACCTACCTCCACAGACTTGACACGTAATGTTCTCCCTACCTCCACAGACTAACACGTAATGTCCTCCCTACCTCCACAGACTAACACTTAATGTTCTCCCTCCCTGCACCGGCACTCATTAAATGTCCCCCATCTCCCCAAAACCCCACAAACCTGTTTGACTTGGACGCATCTCCACAAAACCCCACAAACCTGTTTGACTTGGACGCGCTCACCGTCATTGGAACTGGTGTCATTCTACGATTCTAACCAGACAGTTTATATAAGATATAATTAACTACACCAGGGCGGCGAGCACTGTGGCAGGCCCCGACACGTGTAGGCCAATGTGTTTAAGTGTTTCTTCGAGCACAGTAGAACATCAAGTATCTGGAATGGTCACGTAGCTTGATGAGATCAGTTTTCTAGTTCCGTGTGCCTCACTTGTTGAACTAAAGAAATGTTTACTCACTTGGTGAATTATTTCTGCGATACTTCTTCCATGATCTCTTGTAATAATTGGTGTGTGTTGCAAGCGCGCGCGCGCGTATGTGTGACAGACTCTCGGCTTATTGTTTGTATTTTATTATTTTTATGCTGTGGATTCTGATGATTTTTTGGCTGCCTGGGACTGAAAAAAAAACCAGGAAAATGAAATCAGTGGGTGCACAAGATAGTGATAAAATATCGTGGTGGTCTCCTAAAGATCTACAATTGCTTAATGTAATAAACATGACAAGCAAAAAATATGGACTAGATATGAATATCAAAAAGACTAAAACTATGATCATAAACAAAGAAAATTCTCAAGACCTACAATTAATTATCACAGTTGAAGGAATACATCTGGAGACAGTTCAGAACTACAACAACCTGGGACACACTATAACCTGTGATGGAAAATGTACAACTGAAATAAACAAAAGAATAGGTATGGCAAAAAGTAATTTTAATGCCATGAAAAATATACTAACAACAAAACAAATATCAGCAGGGCTGAAACTAAGAATAGCAACATGTTACACCTCAATAAACAGAAAATTGAATATTGGAAGGGAAAATACAAGATAAAAGAGACAGAGGCAGACCAAGACTAACATGGAGGAGTAACATCAAAAGATAGACAAGTCTGCAATCTGCACCATCAAAGCAAGAAACAGAGCGGAATGGCGCTCCATGGTAGCCAACCTTCGATGCGGAGACGGCACTCAATGATGATGATGATCATGGCGGTCACATAAAGAAGGAACACACGTTAACAACAAGATGTAAAGATTATAACATACACAAGGAACACACGTTAGCAATAAGAAGTAAAGATTATAACATACACAAGGAACACACGTTAACAACAAGAAGTAAAGATTATAACATACACAAGGAACACACGTTAACAATAAGAAGTAAAGATTATAACATACACAAGGAACACACGTTAACAACAAGAAGTAAAGATTATAACATACACAAGGAACACACGTTAACAACAAGAAGTAAAGATTATAACATACACAAGGGACACACGTTAACAACAAGAAGTAAAGATTATAACATACACAAGGAACACACGTTAGCAATAAGAAGTAAAGATTATAACATACACAAGGGACACACGTTAACAATAAGAAGTAAAGATTATAACATACACAAGGAACACACGTTAACAACAAGAAGTAAAGATTATAACATACACAAGGGACACGCGTTAACAACAAGAAGTAAAGATTATAACATACACAAGGAACACACGTTAGCAATAAGAAGTAAAGATTATAACATACACAAGGAACACACGTTAACAACAAGAAGTAAAGATTATAACATACACAAGGAACACACGTTAACAATAAGAAGTAAAGATTATAACATACACAAGGAACACACGTTAACAACAAGAAGTAAAGATTATAACATACACAAGGAACACACGTTAACAATAAGAAGTAAAGATTATAACATACACAAGGGACACACGTTAACAACAAGAAGTAAAGATTATAACATACACAAGGGACACACGTTAACAACAAGAAGTAAAGATTATAACATACACAAGGAACACACGTTAACAACAAGAACTAAAGATTATCACATACACAAGGAACACACGTTAACGACAAGAAGTAAAGATTATACCATACACAAGGGACACACGTTAACAACAAGAAGTAAAGATTATACCATACACAAGGAACACACGTTAACAATAAGAAGTAAAGATTATAACATACACAAGGGGCACACGTTAGCAACAAGAAGTAAAGATTATACCATACACAAGGAACACACGTTAACAAAAAGAACTAAGGATTATAACATACACAAGGGACACACGTTAGCAATAAGAACTAAAGATTATAACATACACAAGGAACACACGTTAACAACAAGAATTAAAGATTATAACATACACAAGGGACACACGTTAACAACAAGAACTAAAGATTATAACATCCACAAGGAACACACGTTAACAACAAGAAGTAAGGATTATACCATACACAAGGGACACACGTTAACAACAAGAACTAAGGATTATAACATACACAAGGAACACACGTTAACAAAAAGAACTAAGGATTATAACATACACAAGGAAAATACGTTAACAACAAGAAGTAAAGATTATACCATACACAAGGGACACACGTTAACAAAAAGAACTAAGGATTATAACATACACAAGGGACACACGTTAACAACAAGAAGTAAAGATTATACCATACACAAGGAACACACGTTAACAAAAAGAACTAAGGATTATAACATACACAAGGGACACACGTTAGCAATAAGAACTAAAGATTATAACATACACAAGGAACACACGTTAACAACAAGAATTAAAGATTATAACATACACAAGGGACACACGTTAACAACAAGAATTAAAGATTATAACATACACAAGGGACACACGTTAACAACAAGAACTAAAGATTATCACATACACAAGGGACACACGTTAACAACAAGAACTAAAGATTATAACATACACAAGGGACACACGTTAACAACAAGAACTAAAGATTGTAACATACACAAGGGACACACGTTAACGACAAGAACTAAAGATTATATCATACACAAGGGACACACGTTAACAACAAGAACTAAAGATTATAACATACACAAGGGACACACGTTAACAACAAGAACTAAAGATTATACCATACACAAGGGACACACGTTAACAACAAGAACTAAAGATTATAACATACACAAGGGACACACGTTAACAACAAGAACTAAAGATTATAACATACACAAGGGACACACGTTAACAACAAGAACTAAAGATTATACCATACACAAGGGACACACGTTAACAACAAGAAGTAAAAACTGTCACATCAAATGAAAAGTGAAGATATTGACTCTTGTGAATTTTATTTTTGATGCCAATTATGGTCTAATATAACCTAGACAACCATACAGGAGAGTTCCAATATTTTAAACATGGAGTCAGACAAGGCTGTGTTCTGTCACCGGATTTGTTTTCACTTTACAGCGAATATATTATGAGATCAATAGTAGACAAAAAAGGAATTGAAGTCAACGGTCACAACATAAATAATTTGCGATATGCGGATGACACAGTCTTAATAGCAGAGACAGAGAACGAAATACAAGAAATGATAGACATAATAGTAAAAGTATGCAACAAAAAGGTCTTAAGTCTGAATAGTAAGAAAACGGAAGTAATGGTTATATCGAAGAAACAATAATCACCATTATGCAGCATAAAAATAAACAAGACAAATCTGAAACAAGTGCAACGCGTCAAATACTTGGGCACAATAATAACATCAGATGGGAGATGCAACACAGAAATAAAAAGCAGAATAACTCAGGCCAAAATAGCATTTCAGAAAATGAAAAATATCTTATGCAACAAATCTATGTCAATAGAAATGAGAAAGAGAGTTCATCGGTGATATATAGAACCAATTCTGACCCATGGAAGCGAATCATGGACAGTAGACAAACAAATGAAAAGACGATTAGTGGCCACAGAGGTGGGACCCTAGATGCAAGAACATAAAGAAAAATAACCTCTACTGAGATGAAATGTGTTAGACGAATGACAGGAAACAGTCTGAGAGATAAGATCAGAAATTAAGAAATGAGAAAAAAGCTAGGAATAGCCCCCGCCATAGAATATATAAGGAAACAACAGATAAAATGGTTTGGCCACGTGACAAGGCAGAAATATCAAAACACAAAACAACGAGCCTTCAACATACGTTGTGAGAACACCAGACCCAAGGGTCGACCACGAAAAAGATGGATCGATGGAATATTAGAAGCACTAGGAAACATAAGAGCTGCAGAGGCGAACAGAAGAGCAAAAGACCGCAAATTATATCTCCCCTCGACGCTGAAAGGCGGATGAGGAAGGAAAGTAGAAGAAGAGATAGGATTTCTCAGAAGAATGTTGAAATTTCCCTGGACAGCTAGAAAGTCCAGTGAGGAAATTCTCAATGAGGTCAACACAAAAAGGGAACTCCCAAAAAACATCAGAAAGAAGCTATCAACATTTTTGGCACATCATGAGAAGAGGAAAGTTGGAATACTTGGTTACAACTGGCAAAATTAAAGGAAAGAGAGATTACGGACGACAAAGAGAGAACATACAAGATAGCTTGGTGTCATGGCATGGAAAACAGTCAACAACAGAATTGATACGATGCACTGTAGATAGAAGATTATGGAAGGACATGATCGCCTACGCCAACCGGTATGGCACATGATGATAACTTAGAAGATTTAGTCAGAGGTTGAATAGATCGTGCAACGTCAATAAGAAGATAAAACCTTTAGTCAGAGGTTGAATAGATCGTGCAACGTCAATAAGAAGATAAAACCTTTAGTCAGAGGTTGAATAGATCGTGCCTCGCCAATAAGAAGATAAAACCTTTAGTCAGAGGTTGAATAGATCGTGCCTCGTCAATAAGAAGATAAAACCTTTAGTCAGAGGTTGAATAGATCGTGCCTCGCCAATAAGAAGATAAAACCTTTAGTCAGAGGTTGAATAGATCGTGCAACGCCAATAAGAAAATAAAACCGACAAGATAGAAACTTCAATTACGTCAAATGGGACACATGTTAGCTATTTAAGGTTTCTTTCAACCACAGCCATCTATAGTTATAAGGCCAGGGGTAGAGAGGGAATACCAGAAACCTTTGCAATCATGACGTCTTCATCTATAGACGGCTGGTGTTATTCTACCCACAATCGTGACGTCTTCATCTATAGACTGCTGGTGTTATTCTACCCACAATCGTGACGTCTTCATCTATAGACTGCTGGTGTTATTCTACCCACAATCGTGACGTCTTCATCTATAGACTGCTGGTGTTATTCTACCCACAATCGTGACGTCTTCATCTATAGACGGCTGGTGTTATTCTACCCACAATCGTGACGTCTTCATCTATAGACGGCTGGTGTCATTCTACCCACAATCGTGACGTCTTCATCTATAGACTGCTGGTGTTATTCTACCCACAATCGTGACGTTTTCATCTATAGACTGCTGGTGTTATTCTACCCACAATCGTGACGTCTTCATCTATAGACTGCTGGTGTCATTCTACCCACAATCGCCCCTTGTTCACAAAACTTAAAACGTCACATTTGGGATAATCCCTTCCTGTCCGCTAGATTTACTGCTATAGATGACTATGGTGTCAACATGTTGTTGTCATGGCAACGTTCAGCTGTTTCCAGCTACCATTTTTCTGACGGATGCGTTGAACTTGCCTATGGCTCTAGATGTATCGTCATCACTCTTTGCTAAAAAGAAACAACTATATAACCTGAACTCTATCACTCCGTCCCATCAAACAAGAACATTCGTAATGAGCCAAACCTATAAAGCTCTGGTAAATATATTTTCGTTGTTTCTATAATCTTTGTCAACGGCCACATCATGATGATGTAATCTGATGGCAGTCCTGGTTTTTTTCCAATGACTTCAAAATTATGCATCTGGAGACCATTAAGTCTTTACGTTCAGCGAGTCGGCTGTTAAAATTACCCAGCATTTAATTATAATCTGAAGTCACACCTTGAGACAGCGTCCCCCCTACAAAAGCCTTTCATTGCTCTATGTGAAGCAACGCAATTTCAAATTAGCCAAGCGTTCTGCAGCTAACGTTAAGCCACTCCCAAGCCACATGCTGCAGCTAACGTTAAGCCACTCCCAAGCCTAATATATATAATTATATATACATTTATTTGGCTATATATATATATATATATATATAATTTATGCATATTAATTACTTTATGCAGATTGATACAAACGTGTTACAGATGCGATTTTATGATATAAGGTGTCATTTTTCATCAAAATATTGACTGAGTTAACCGCATTCTAGTGTCAGGTTTGATAAATGATGGGCGATACGGTTACATGCAGCTCCTTCTATGATGGGCGATACGGTTACATGCAGCTCCTTCTATGATGGGCGATACGGTTACATGCAGCTCCTTCTTGTCAAACGTAACCATAGACTTGCTGCATTTTCCTGAGTGGACATTATCTGACTGTCTGTTTATAATTTTGATCAGTTGTTAGTGAACTGGACTACAAAGGACAAGAGGGGTTCGGTCCCGATCAACGGCTTCCAGATTCACCCAGCCTTAAATAATTTCCCTTTTCGTTTTGTCAGATGGTCTAGTGGAGGCTATTGTGTATTTTTTTTTTTTTAGGTTTTGTTTTTGTCGAACAGCTTCTCTCGTGGCTAATTCTATCAATGTTTGACAACCACACACTGCCACAGAATGAACATGTCGAGTCGAATATATAGATATCAAACAATTAGAAACAGACACATGTCTTGTCTAATGTTGTCTACACAACAGACACATGTCTTGTCTAATGTTGTCTACACCAGACACATGTCTTGTCTAATGTTGTCTACACAACATACACATGTCTTGTCTATTGTTGTCTACACAACAGACACATGTCTTGTCTAATGTTGTCTACACAACAGACACATGTCTTGTCTAATGTTGTCTACACAACAGACACATGTCTTGTCTAATGTTGTCTACACAACAGACACATGTCTTGTCTAATGTTGTCTACACAACAGACACATGTCTTGTCTAATGTTGTCTACACAACAGACACATGTCTTGTCTAATGTTGTCTACACAATCTGGTACACATTCATATCTGACATTTACCATACAGTTTTTTTTCTGGGAGCCGCGATGGCTCAGTGGTTAGTGAACTGGACTACAAAGGACAAGAGGTAGAGTTATATCCCAACCGACGGCTTCCGGTTCACCCAGACTTAAATGGGTACCGGATTTTATTTCTGGGAAAGTAAAGCGGTACGGGCGTAATACCGACCACATTACCCCAAAAATCAGGTGCCGAGAGACAATGAAAACTTTCATTTTTTTCATTTCTCCTTTTCTATTCTAATTCATACAAATATATTTCTTTTAATAAGCGTGTAGTGTTGACCACTAAGGTATGCTGATGATGCAGTCTTAATCGCTAAGAGTGAAAATGAGTTACTAGAAATGTTGGACATTATAGTGAAGGAAAGCAAAAATAAAGGACTCAGCCTTAATAACAAAAAGACAGAGGTAATGGTAACAACAAAGAAAAAGACACCACCTCAGGGTAAAATTAAAGACAAGTGGAACAATATAAAAACAGGTAAATGCATTTAAATATTTGGGAACTTTGTTAACCTCAGACGGAAGATGTACAAAAGAGGTGAGATGCAGAACGGCTCAGGCAAAAGCAGCTTTCCAAAAAATGAGGAAGATACTATGCAATCCATTTTTGACAATAGAAACAAGAAAAAGAGTTCTTATATGTTATGTAGAGCTAGTCTTAACATATGGATGCGAATCATGGACAATAGGACAACAGACAAGAAAATCACTGGAGTCTGTAGAAATGTGGTTTTACAGAAGAATGTTGAGAGTACCATGGACAGCTAAGAAGAGTAATGAAGATGTTCTGAGAGAGGTCAAAGCAAAAAAAAAAAGAGCTAATTTCCAATATTAGGAAGAAACAATCATCATTTTTTGGCCATGTAATGAGAAGAGAACAACTGGAATATATTGTAACAACCGAAAAAATTGAGGGACGAAGGGATAGAGGGAAGCAAAGAGAAAAAATAACAGACAGCTTAAGAGAATGGCTTGGCAGAAGGTCAACAATAGAAATGATAAATAGCTGCCGAGATCGAAAGTTGTGGAGAAACATGATCACCTACGCCAGTAGGCCCGGTACTTGATGATGATGATGATGATGATGATGATGATGATGTTGACCAGTAGAAACTAAACATTCTGTTTGACTAGTATCATTATGTGTTTTTGTTTCTATATACCGCAAATAAGACACAATTAAAATCATCTTTGTTTCCAAATCTTTTTTAGACATAACATCATGACATGAAACAGCTTACAACATGTCAACAAGTAAATCCAAACGGTTATTAAGTTCTAGCATTTGTAAAAGGAGCGTGAGTTTTGGAACGGACTTTAACAAAGAGTGTGTGAGGCTCGTCAACTAAGAATTGAGTACAAAATGTTGTGTAGTCTTGTTATTATCTTTTTCTTTTTCTTTCCTTCATCACGACGCCTTTCAGCTTCGAGGGGAGATATAATTTGCGGTCTTTTGCTCTTTTATTCGCCTCTGTTGCTGTTATATTTCCTAGTGCTTCTAATATTCCGTCAATACATCTTTTTCGTGCTCGACCCTTGAGTCTAGTGTTCTCGCAACGTTTATTGATGGCTCGTTGTGTTGTGTTTTGACCTTTCTGTCTTGTCACGTGGCCAAATAATTTTTAATCTGTTTCTTTATATATTCTATGGCGGGGGTTACTCCTAGATTTTTTCTCAGTTCTTCATTTCTGAGCTTATCTCACAGACTGTTTCCTGTCATTTGTCTAACACATTTAATCTCTGTAGAGGTTTTTTTTCTTATTGTTCTTGCATCTAGGGTCCAGGTCTGGCATTGGTAGCACAACGTTGCGATGAAGATTGCATTGTATAGTGCTCGTTTTGCTTCTAGTTATTTCCTTGTTGGACAATAGTGGTGATAACTGCCCGATGATTTGACAAGCTTCGTTGTATCTTGAGTCTATCTATGCTGTTTGTGAATTGTTTGTCACTATACCTTCTCTTAACATACGGATGCGAATCATGGACAATAGGACAACAGACAAGAAAATCACCGGAATCTGTAGAAATGTGGCTTTACAGAAGAATGTTGAGAATACCATGGACAGCTAAGAAGAGTAATGAAGAGGTTCTGAGAAAGGTCAAAGCAAAAAGAGAGCTAATTTCCAATGTTAGGAAGAGACAATCCTCATTTTTTGGCCATGTAATGAGAAGACAACAACTGGAATATATTGTAACAACTGGAAAAATTGAGGGACGAAGAGATAGAGGGAAGCAAAGAGAAAAAACAACAGACAGCTTAAGAGAATGGCTTGGCAGAAGGTCAACAACAGAAATGATAAATAGCTGCCGAGATCGAATGTTGTGGAGAGACAAGATCACCTACGCCAGTAGGCCCGGTACTTGATGATGATGATGATGATGATAATGCCTTCTCTGAATTTCTCTACTTGTTTTAGTTGTCTGCCTTTTATAGTTATGTTGATGTTCTGTTTCTCTTTTGCAACATTCATGACTTCTGTTTTGTTGATATTGATTTTCATGTTGCATTTTGTGCCTGTGCTGTTGAGTCTATTTAAGTGTTCTTGTAGGTCTTCTATTTTTCCGTGTATTAGTGCCAGATCGTCTGCAAATAAAAATTCGTTGATCTCTGTCTCTGATGGATTGGCTAACTTGCATATATAGTTCATGTATGTAATAAACAGTAAAATGTGGGGGTGGGTGGGGGTGGAGGGGTGGGGGAGTAGTACGCACCCCTGTCTTACTTCTTCTTCTTCTTTTCTCTTTCTCACTGATACCTAAAAGGTGTCGTTGTTTATATCATTTGTCGTTCTTGAGCTGCTCGAATTGTCTGAATTAGTGATTTTCCTTTGTTGTTACATGTCTCTATCACTGCATCTATCCATCTTCTTCTTTTCTCTTTCACTGATACCTTAAAGGTGTCGTGGTTTATATCATTTGTCGTTCTTGAGCTGCTCGAACTGTCTGAATTAGTGCTTTTCCTTTGTTGTTACATGTCTCTGTCACTGCATCTATCCATCTTCTTCTTTTCTCTTTTACTGATACCTTAAAGGTGTCGTTGTTTATATCATTTGTCGTTCTTGAGCTGCTCGAACTGTCTGAATTAGTGATTTTCCTTTGTTGTTACATGTCTCTGTCACTGCATCTATCCATCTTCTTCTTTTCTCTTTCACTGATACCTTAAAGGTGTCGTGGTTTATATCATTTGTCGTTCTTGAGCTGCTCGAACTGTCTGAATTAGTGATTTTCCTTTGTTGTTACATGTCTCTATCACTGCATCTATCCATCTTCTTCTTTTCTCTTTCTCACTGATACCTTAAAGGTGTCGTGGTTTATATCATTTGTCGTTCTTGAGCTGCTCGAATTGTCTGAATTAGTGATTTTCCTTTGTTGTTACATGTCTCTGTCACAGCATCTATCCATCTTCTTCTTTTCTCTTTCTCACTGATACCTAAAAGGTGTCGTGGTTTATATCATTTGTCGTTCTTGAGCTGCTCGAATTGTCTGAATTAGTGATTTTCCTTTGTTGTTACATGTCTCTGTCACTGCATCTATCCATCTTCTTCTGGGTCTTCCTCTTGGTCTTTTCCCATGCATTCTCGAGAAGAAAGCCATTGATGGTGATAGGTGAGGCTTCATTCTGACCAGGTGACCAAACCATTTAAGTTGTTGTTGTTCCCTGTCTTACAAATGATCTAACTTCGAAGTGGTCTGTGTAGCCTGCTGCTGTTCTGACTGTGCAGCTGCTGATGATGTAGAGACTTTTAATAAGGTTGGTTAGATGTTGGCTTACTCCGTATGTTGTTAGTATCTCCCACAGTTGTTCTCTGCTAGATGTTGACTTACTCCGTATGTTGTTAGTATCTCCCACAGTTGTTCTCTGCTAGATGTTGACTTACTCCGTATGTTGTTAGTATCTCCCACAGTTGTTCTCTGCTAGATGTTGACTTACTCCGCATGTTGTTAGTATCCCCCATAGTTGTTCTCTGTTAGATGTTGACTTACTCCGTATGTTGTTAGTATCTCCCACAGTTGTTCTCTGCTAGATGTTGACTTACTCCGTATGTTGTTAGTATTTCCCACAGTTGTTCTCTGCTAGATGTTGACTTACTCCGTATGTTGTTAGTATCTCCCACAGTTGTTCTCTGCTAGATGTTGACTTACTCCGCATGTTGTTAGTATCTCCCACAGTTGTTCTCTGCTAGATGTTGACTTACTCCGTATGTTGTTAGTATCTCCCACAGTTGTTCTCTGCTAGATGTTGACTTACTCCGTATGTTGTTAGTATCTCCCACAGTTGTTCTCTGCTAGATGTTGACTTACTCCGTATGTTGTTAGTATCTCCCACAGTTGTTCTCTGCTAGATGTTGACTTACTCCGTATGTTGTTAGTATCTCCCACAGTTGTTCTCTGTTAGATGTTGGCTTACTCCATATTGGTTATTGGTTATGGAAGGCCTCGGTATCACAGCAAACGAATTAAAATCCATAATTGCTCAACCGCCCGTGCCAGTGGAATCATCCGAATTACTAACTCATCTCCCAAACAAAGAAAGGTAACTGTAATCCCCATCGTAGCAGTCTCAGCACACGCCAAAAGACATAAGGCGAAACCGCGCAGAAAGTGAACACAGCCAACTGTTCCCTGTCATACGATATCATCATTCATCGTAAACAAGCGGGATATCGAAGCAGGATCAAAACGGATGAGACACACAGCTCACGGTGTGCACAGAGCACTTAACTCAGTAGCTCCTGCAACAAGCCGGACTTGGAATATGAGGAAACTGCAAGAAGGAACACTTTTCAGACATAGCCTTCAATGGTTCCTGCCGCCTATCCACCATATACCATGGGAGTTCACGTCCTCCCGAAAATGATGATCGTCATAGCGCTTTATGATGTTAGGCCATCATTGATGACTCCAATTCCAAACATATAGACACACAGTGGTGGTAAGTTGTCATTTCCAATCCAACAGAAGCCACATGACCTGTAGTTAGTAAAACCACAGAGAGAATATGATTTTGCGACCTTCACTGATTCACTCTTAGATGTGAATGTGTAGTTTACACAAGAAGAGAAGTTTTCAACTACAGTGATCCCATTTAAGACAATTCTGGGATAGCAAGGGAAGTCTCCTTTATAGCAGCAGAACTTGATGTTCTCCGCTCCCTTCTTGTAGTTGCCGCCACACGATTCTGATGTCTCATTAACTTGGACATCATTCAAGAACAATGTCAGATTAACATTCCATAGATATGGCTCTGCTGATGAAATGCTTGGTGCAACAGTTGTATCAATCGTACTGGAGGCTCCTGGTCTGTGGTCATTAATATCACAGACGGCACATGATGTTGTTATATTCAGTATTTCTTTCTGGGGTGTAAATATGTGGCACACACATGGAGAGTGGTTTGTGGTCACAGTAATCCCATTAAAGGCAATTCTAGGGTAGCATGGCATAGCTGTTTCAGAACAGCACAATCCTGTGATGTTTTCTGTGTTCGCTATAAAGCTGCTGCTGCTACACAATCCTGACCAATTATAGGTGTGGACATTATTCACTTGCAATGACAAAACTGCTTTGTTTACATCATATATCTCTGGAAGAGTATTCGCGTAAGGGACTAATAGTACAATTTATTCTTCCATCGGGGATATCTTCATTGAGTCCCCCAAAAAAGGTCTTTGGTTAAAAAGCACATATGCTTTTGAGTTAAACACAAAATGAGCCCACTTCATAGATTCAAAATGATCCTTGCCAATGCCATCCGTTTGCACAAGTTAGGCCCTTAGCTACAAAACGTCCGAAACGAAGCCATCGAATTAACGACTTTATCTACAGCGAAGGTTAACGAACTGTGAACAAACATTTATGTTCAAACCCTTGAAAACATTTTCAAAAATCTGCCAACTCGCTGCAATAACATATATCGTGTTGTTCAATGTAAACATTGCTTAGTCCATAGCTCGAATATAAATAAGCTGCCATTTTGGTGCGTTCCATGACGTCATCCATGACGTCACTCCGTATTTTGTAAGTATCTCCCACAGTTGTTTTCTATTTACTCTGTCGAATGCTGTTTCCTGGTCAATGAAAGCTATGTACAAATTATAATTGTATCCTGTCGTCATTTCTGAAAGCCGTTCTAAGGTGAGTAGAGCGTCAGTACATCCTCTTTTTTTCAGAACCCCATTTGAGAATCGCTTAACTGTAGTTCTATTATTGGTCTCTTGAGATGCAAGACTTTGGTTAATGAGATGTAAGACTTTAGTTAATGAGATGTAAGATTTTAGTTAATGCAATGCAAGACTTTGGTTAATGAGATACAAGACTTTAGTTAATGAGATGTAAGACTTTAGTTAATGCAATGCAAGACTTTGGTTAATGAGATGTAAGATTTTAGTTAATGCAATGCAAGACTTTGGTTAATGAGATGCAAGACTTTAGTTAATGAGATGTAAGACTTTAGTTAATGAAATGCAAGACTTTAGTTAATGAGATGCAAGACTTTAATTAATGAAATCCAAGACTCTAGTTAATGAGATGCAAGACTTCAGTTAATGAGATGCAAGACTTTAGTTAATGAGATCCAAGACTTTAGTTAATGAGATGCAATACTCTAGTTAATGAGATGCAAGACTTCAGTTAATGAGATCCAAGACTCTAGTTAATGAGATGCAAGACTCTAGTTACTGAGATGCCAGACTCTAGTTAATGAGATGCAAGACTCTAGTTAATGAGATCCAAGATCTAATTAATGAGATGCAAGACTCTAGTTAATGAGATCCAAGACTCTAGTTAATGAGATGCAAGACTCTAGTTAATGAGATGCAAGACTTTAGTTAATGAGATGCAAGAGTTTAGTTAATGAGATCCAAGACTTCAATTAATGAGATGCAAAACTCTAGTTAATGAGATCCAAGACTTTAGTTAGTAAAGTGCTAAAACTGTTCTCGATGGAATAAAAAATAAAACTGAATGACCTTAAATGACACCCGACATGTACCTACTCAGCCCACAAGTTGTACGCCCCTGCTCAGACATCACGGATGAGGGATGTATTATCACTTCCTGCAAATCGTCTCATGTTGAGTTTTACAAATTAATTTTTTATTATTTTTACTACGTCACGTTCGTTGTTTTTCCACAAATGTATTTGACCAGCAAGAAACGTCACTCCACAATTGAATCAGAGACGACATCCTATTCTTATACTTTCTTCTTCCTTCTTCTTTCCTTTTTCATTTGTCTTTCAACATCCAGGAGGGAGATAATTTGCAATTCTTTACCTTTCGGTGGACGCTTCTGCTGTCATGATTTCTGGTATTTCTATTATTCAATCTACACGAGTGTTCCTAGTAATCAATCTACACGAGTGTTTCTAGTATTCCATCTACACGAGTGTGCCTAGTATTCCATCTACACGAGTGTTTCTAGTATTCCATCTACACGAGTGTTTCTAGTATTCCATCTACACGAGTGTGTCTAGTATTCCATCTACACGAGTGTTTCTAGTATTCCATCTACACGAGTGTTTCTAGTATTCCATCTACACGAGTGTTTCTAGTATTCCATCTACACGAGTGTTTCTAGTATTCCATCTACACGAGTGTTTCTAGTATTCCATCTACACGAGTGTATCTAGTATTCAAATTACACGAGTGTTTCTAGTATTCCATCTACACGAGTGTTTCTAGTATTCCATCTACACGAGTGTTTCTAGTATTCCATCTACACGAGTGTGTCTAGTATTCCATCTACACGAGTGTTTCTAGTATTCCATCTACACGAGTGTTTCTAGTATTCCATCTACACGAGTGTTTCTAGTATTCCATCTACACGAGTGTTTCTAGTATTCCATCTACACGAGTGTATCTAGTATTCAAATTACACGAGTGTTCCTAGTATTCCATCTACACGAGTGTGTGAATCTAGTATTTCATATCCAAATCATTTGTCTCTGTTTTCGCAGCGTTTATTGATAGTTGTGTTTAGTAGTTTATTTCGTAACCAGACCACTACATTTGTTTCTTTCTTTTTGTAGTCTGCCGCGGGGTGGGAGGGAATGTGCGGATTAAATCGCAATCTTTTGAGGCCTGGACTTTTACCTTATCAATGGCTCTGACTTTCGTAACGCGTCTGTCATGTTCGCATGCTTATCTTGTTCTAGAATCTAGCGTTCCAATTTGACACTGATAGTTCAGCGGTGGAATGAAGACTGATTTTAAAGTGTGCTATCTTTGCTGCTGTTATGATGTCTTCGTTAGTTAATAATAGCACCAACAATAATTGCAACCACAATAATAGCACCAACAATAATTGCAACCACAATCCTGCTAGCCGATTTCTATTCTATTTACGGAATCAGCTTCACTGCAGTCGAGGCATTCTCATTCCAGCTCCACCACTCGTCCTAGAACTTCTCGAAGCGTATACAGACTGAATGTTCCTGTTAGGTGCCGATTGTAGATACATCTGCTTCTCCCACAAAGAACTCCTGATTGGCCAGACCCTTGTTTCACCTTCAGACTTCCCTTTCTCTTATTGTATACAGCACTGCCCCACCCTTTCTCTTATTGTATACAGCACTGCTCCACCCATTTTCTTATTGTATACAGCACTGCCCCACCCATTCTCTTATTGTATACAGCACTGTCCCACCCTTTCTCTTATTGTATACAGCACTGCTCCACCCATTCTCTTATTGTATACAGCACTGCCCCACCCATTCTCTTATTGTATACAGCACTGCTCCACCCATTCTCTTATTGTATACAGCACTGCCCCACCCATTCTCTTATTGTATACAGCACTGCTCCACCCATTCTCTTATTGTATACATCACTGCCCCACCCATTCTCTTATAGTATACAGCACTGCTCCACCCTTTCTCTTATAGTATACAGCACTGCTCCACCCATTCTCTTATTGTATACATCACTGCCCCACCCATTCTCTTATAGTATACAGCACTGCTCCACCCTTTCTCTTATAGTATACAGCACTGCTCCACCCATTCTCTTATAGTATACAGCACTGCTCCACCCTTTCTCTTATAGTATACAGCACTGCTCCACCCTTTCTCTTATAGTATACATCACTGCTCCACCCATTCTCTTATAGTATACAGCACTGCTCCACCCATTCTCTTATAGTATACAGCACTGCTCCACCCTTTCTCTTATAGTATACAGCACTGCTCCACCCATTCTCTTATAGTATACAGCACTGCTCCACCCATTCTCTTATAGTATACAGCACTGCTCCACCCATTCTCTTATAGTATACAGCACTGCTCCACCCTTTCTCTTATAGTATACAGCACTGCCCCACCCATTCTCTTATAGTATACAGCACTGCTCCACCCATTCTCTTATAGTATACAGCACTGCCCCACCCATTCTCTTATAGTATACAGCACTGCCCCACCCATTCTCTTATAGTATACAGCACTGCTCCACCCATTCTCTTATAGTATACAGCACTGCCCCACCCATTCTCTTATAGTATACAGCACTGCCCCACCCTTTCTCTATGAAGAACAACCTTGGCGATATCCTCTTTGTCGATAGTAAGGTCAAACCATGTCAGGCAATGTCAAGTTCACTCACTGCAATAATCTGTGATCACATGAACGTTGTAGCGATCAGTTGATTTAAACCATGTCAGGCAATGTCAAGTTCACTCACTGCAATAATCTGTGATCACATGAACGTTGTAGCGATCAGTTGATTTAAACCATGTCAGGCAATGTCAAGTTCACTCACTGCAATAATCTGTGATCACATGAACGTTGTAGCGATCAGTTGATTTAAACCATGTCAGGCAATGTCAAGTTCACTCACTGCAATAATCTGTGATCACATGAACGTTGTAGCGATCAGTTGATTTAAACCATGTCAGGCAATGTCAAGTTCACTCACTGCAATAATCTGTGATCACATGAACGTTGTAGCGATCAGTTGATTTAAACCATGTCAGGCAATGTCAAGTTCACTCACTGCAATAATCTGTGATCACATGAACGTTGTAGCGATCAGTTGATTTAAACCATGTCAGGCAATGTCAAGTTCACTCACTGCAATAATCTGTGATCACATGAACGTTGTAGCGATCAGTTGATTTAAACCATGTCAGGCAATGTCAAGTTCACTCACTGCAATAATCTGTGATCACATGAACGTTGTAGCGATCAGTTGATTTAAACCATGTCAGGCAATGTCAAGTTCACTCACTGCAATAATCTGTGATCACATGAACGTTGTAGCGATCAGTTGATTTAACATGTTTCCATAATCAACATTGTATGCTGTGAAATAAAATCAACATTAACAAAACAGATGTGGAATCAACATAACCAACACTGAGATGGTATCAACATAACCAACACTGAGATGGTATAAAAATAACCAACACTGAGATGGTATAAACATCACCAACACAGAGACGGTATAAACATCACCAACACTGAGATGGTATAAACATCACCAACACTGAGATGGTATAAACATAACCAACACAGAGATGGTATAAATATCACCAACACAGAGATGGTATAAACATAACCAACACAGAGATGTTATAAATACCATACCTGAGATGGTATAAACATAACCAACACAGAGATGGTATAAACATAACCAACACAGAGATGGTATAAACATCACCAACACAGAGATGGTATAAATATCACCAACACAGAGATGGTATAAACATAACCAACACTGAGATGGTATAAATATCACCAACACAGAGATGGTATAAACATAACCAACACTGAGATGATATAAACATAACCAACACAGAGATGGTATAAACATCACCAACACAGAGATGGTATAAACATCACCAACACAGAGATGGTATAATATAACCAACACTGAGATGGTATAAACATAACCAACACTGAGATGGTATAAACATAACCAACACTGAGATGGTATAAACATCACAAACACAGAGATGGTATAATCATCACAAATACTGAGATGGTATAAACATCACCAACACAGAGATGGTATAAACATAACCAACACAGAGATGGTATAAACATAACCAACACTGAGATGATATAAAGCAATACCAACACAGAGATGGTATAAACATAACCAACACTGAGATGGTATAAACATAACCAACACTGAGATGGTATAAACATCACCAACACTGAGATGGTATAAACATAACCAACACTGAGATGGTATAAACATAACCAACACTGAGATGTTATAAACATCACCAACACTGAGATGGTATAAACATTACCAACACAGAGATGGTATAAACATCACCAACACTGAGATGGTATAAACATTACCAACACTGAGATGGTATAAACATAACCAACACTGAGATGTTATAAACATAACCAACACTGAGATGGTATAAACATCACCAACACTGAGATGGTATAAACATCATAAATCTTGATCTTAATCTTAGCCTGGCGTGACGTCACACAGGGCTTGTGTTGTTTCCCCCCTCAGTTCTATTCCGGACGAGATGTTCGATCTTATCTAATGAGTCTATGCCTGGCAACCTTGCTTCTCTTATAAGTGTTCATTTCTCTGACTCTCTCTAGATCATCTTTTCCTGTTTCCTGATGTTTCCCATAGAAGAATCTATTTTAGAATTCTCTTGTTGTCTCTTCTCAGTGCGTGTCCAACATATGTCCCTCTTCTCTTCCACATTGTACGTGAGATCCTAGACAAAACGATATTGTTCCAATCTTTATATAGAACCACTACCAATGAGCTCAGACAACAGTGTCCATTTGTGCTCTGATCTCCATTTGATTAGGCAGATCGCTGTCAGCACAGAGCACAATTTCCGCGACACTAACAAAACTCCACAAGCAAAGACAACCCATCGTTTGTCCCAGGTTAAGAGAGATTGTTTTCAAGGAGATCTCCAGGTTGCAGTAAGTGCACTTTGATCAACAACACCGAGATAGTAGGGAGATAAGAAGAAAACACCGAGATAGTAGGGAGATAAGAAGACAACACCGAGATAGTAGGGAGATAAGAACAAAACACCGAGATAGTAGGGAGATAAGAAGACAACACAGAGATAGTAGGGTGATAAGAACAAAACACCGAGATAGTAGGGAGATAAGAAGACAACACAGAGATAGTAGGGAGATAAGAACAAAACACCGAGATAGTAGGGAGATAAGAAGACAACACAGAGATAGTAGGGAGATAAGAAGAAAACACCGAGATAGTAGAGAGATAAGAAGACAACACAGAGATAGTAGGGAGATAAGAACAAAACACCGAGATAGTAGGGAGATAAGAAGACAACACCGAGATAGTACGGAGATAAGAAGAAAACACCGAGATAGTACGGAGATAAGAAGAAAACACCGAGATAGTAGGGAGATAAGAAGACAACACAGAGATAGTAGGGAGATAAGAAGAAAACACCGAGATAGTAGGGAGATAAGAAGACAACACTGAGATAGTAGGGAGATAAGAAGAAAACACCGAGATAGTACGGAGATAAGAAGACAACACCGTGATAGTAGGGAGATAAGAAGACAACACCGAGATAGTAGGGAGATAAGAAGACAACACTGTGATAGTAGGGAGATAAGAAGAAAACACCGAGATAGTACGGAGATAAGAAGAAAACACCGAGATAGTAGGGAGATAAGAAGAAAACACCGAGATAGTAGGGAGATAAGAACAAAACACCGAGATAGTAGGGAGATAAGAAGACAACACCGTGATAGTAGGGAGATAAGAAGAAAACACCGAGATAGTAGGGAGATAAGAAGAAAACACCGAGATAGTAGGGAGATAAGAACAAAACACCGAGATAGTAGGGAGATAAGAACAAAACACCGAGATAGTACGGAGATAAGAAGAAAACACCGAGATAGTAGGGAGATAAGAACAAAACACCGAGATAGTACGGAGATAAGAAGAAAACACCGAGATAGTACGGAGATAAGAAGAAAACACCGAGATAGTAGGGAGATAAGAACAAAACACCGAGATAGTAGGGAGATAAGAACAAAACACCGAGATAGTAGGGAGATAAGAAGACAACACCGTGATAGTAGGGAGATAAGAAGAAAACACCGAGATAGTAGGGAGATAAGAAGAAAACACCGAGATAGTACGGAGATAAGAAGAAAACACCGAGATAGTAGGGAGATAAGAAGAAAACACCGTGATAGTACGGAGATAAGAAGAAAACACCGAGATAGTAGGGAGATAAGAAGAAAACACCGTGATAGTACGGAGATAAGAAGAAAACACCGTGATAGTACGGAGATAAGAAGAAAACACCGAGATAGTAGGGAGATAAGAAGAAAACACCGAGATAGTAGGGAGATAAGAAGAAAACACCGTGATAGTACGGAGATAAGAAGAAAACACCGTGATAGTACGGAGATAAGAAGAAAACACCGTGATAGTACGGAGATAAGAAGAAAACACCGAGATAGTAGGGAGATAAGAAGAAAACACCGAGATAGTAGGGAGATAAGAAGAAAACACCGAGATAGTACGGAGATAAGAAGAAAACACCGAGATAGTAGGGAGATAAGAAGAAAACACCGAGATAGTACGGAGATAAGAAGAAAACACCGAGATAGTAGGGAGATAAGAAGACAACACAGAGATAGTAGGGAGATAAGAACAAAACACCGAGATAGTACGGAGATAAGAAGACAACACAGAGATAGTAGGGAGATAAGAAGACAACACCGAGATAGTAGGGAGATAAGAACAAAACACCGAGATAGTAGAGAGATAAGAAGACAACACAGAGATAGTAGGGAGATAAGAACAAAACACAGAGATAGTACGGAGATAAGAAGACAACACCGAGATAGTACGGAGATAAGAAGACAACACAGAGATAGTACGGAGATAAGAAGACAACACCGTGATAGTAGGGAGATAAGAAGACAACACCGAGATAGTAGAGAGATAAGAAGACAACACAGAGATAGTAGGGAGATAAGAACAAAACACAGAGAAGTTATAAATATAATTTTTTTTAAATTTGATAATATATAAAGATAATAAAAGCATCGAGAAATAATAAGATAGAAAAAAGAAACGAAAAGTTATAATAAAAAAAAGTATTGAGACGCTATAAAGATAAGAAAATAACATTGAGATATTATACAGATAAGAAAAACATCGATATAGTATAAAGCTGATAAAAAACATCGAGATGGTATAAAGATAAGAAAAACCATCAAGATATTATAAAGATAAGAAAAAAACATCGAGTTGCTATAATATAAGAAAAAACATCCAAGTGGTATAAAGATAAAAAGAACCATCAAGATATAAAGATAAGAAAAAAAGCATCGGGATGATATAAAGATATGAATACACATGAGATGGTATAAAGACAAGAAAACAAACAAAATATAAAGATAAGAGAAAAAACATTGTTATGATATAAATATAAGAAACAACATCAAGCTGGTCTAAAGATAAGAAAAAAACCATCACGTTATACAGATAAGAAAACCCATCAAGATATTATAAAATAATAAAAATCATCAAGTTGTTATAAAGATAAGATAAAAACCATTATGTTATAATGATAAGAAGAAACACAAAGATGTGAATATTAACTTCAGCAAATCACATGTTTATTTTATGTAAAATAGATTGACAGCATCATTTGCTAAATAATCAACAAACAAAATGAAATAAAAACATCTCGTAGATAAAGCTAAATATAAGGGACTCTTGAAGGCATGTGAATCCCAAACTCACTGGTATACAACATGAAGGACGGTTGAGCCCCAGACCTATCATATAACAAAAGGAAGGCGTGTAGATCCTAGGTCTAAGTATAAGCATATTCAATGTAATGAACTAAGTGCAAATATATTGAAGGCATATAGACCCAATGAAGACATCTTGAATGCATGTGGATTCCAAGTTCATTTCTTGACATTTTTAAAATGTGTGATCTGCAAACAAACAAAACAAGTCTATGTCAATAGAAGTGAGAAAGAGAGTTCACCAGTGCTATAGAGAGTCATTTCTGACCTATGGAAGCGAATCATGGACAGTAGACAAACAAATGAAAAAGACGATTAGAGGCCACAGAGATGGGGTTTCTCAGAAGAATGTTGAAAGTTCCCTGGACAGCTAAAAAGACCAACAAGGGAATTCTCAAAGCGGCCAACACAAAAAGGGAGCTCCTAAAAAACACCAGAAAGAAACAATCGACACTTTTCGGGCACATCATGAGAAGAGGAAAGTTGGAATACTTGGTTACAGCTGGCAAAGTACAGGGAAAGAGAGATCGCGGACGACAAAGAGAGAAAATACTGGATAGCTAGGTGTCCTGGCATGGAAAACAGTCAACAACAGAACTGATACGATGCACTGTAGATAGAAGATTGTGGAGGGACATGATCGCCAACGCCAAACAGTATGACACATGATGATGATGATCCCCAAACCCAGGAGTAGAAATCTTGAAGGTTCATGAGCCTCATACTAAGTGATGAACACCTTGAATGAACATGCACGGGCGTAGTGCTGACCACATTACCCCAAAAATTGATGTGTCGAAAGTTTCTAAAAACAAATATGGTCACTAACACCGTATTCTCTACACGCCACGTGACGTTTGACTTCTTTTTCTGTTTTACTATATACGAGAGGACACAAATCGACTACAGAAGAAATGTTAAAAATCTATCGGGCAAGCGAACACCTGTATCCCTTATATAATGATGCCTACCTTCAACTGCCCAGGCACGATCAGGTTAACAATTTTTCAAATGGAAGGACTCTCCTATCAGGACGAGGTGGAACTGTTGCACCAATTGAAATAAAAGCCGCACGTGTCAGCCAACTACGGGACATGCCATGCCGGTGAGAACCGCGTTCAAATCTCTATCCACAGGGAAGGACAGATCGGAAAATAAAGCACTGCTGCCTAGCTGTTACCATCATGAGAAGAAAAGGCTGTGGGAGAACGCTCAGACTTAAGCCACGGCCAGGGTGAGCCGGCATACATCCTAGGAGAAAGAAAATGTCTACGTCAAACCAAGACCCAGCCAGCGGAAGACGTGCTTTAGACACAGATTTAGAGGACAAATCAAGTACTGACCGTGCGATCAGCTCATCGTATGTCATAATGATGTTCTTACGCCTCTATATATGAGTACTGACCGTGTGATCAGCTCATCGTATGTCATAATGATGTTCTTACGCCTCTATATATGAGTACTGACCGTGTGATCAGCTCATCGTATGTCATAATGATGTTCTTACGCCTCTATATATGAGTACTGACCGTGTGATCAACTCATCGTATGTCATAATGATGTTCTTACGCCTCTATATATGAGTACTGACCGTGTGATCAACTCATCGTATGTCATAATGATGTTCTTACGCCTCTCGCCTCTATATATGAGTACTGACCGTGTGATCAACTCATCGTATGTCATAATGATGTTCTTACGCCTCTATATATGAGTACTGACCGTGTGATCAACTCATCGTATGTCATAATGATGTTCTTACGCCTCTATATACGAGTACTGACCGTGTGACCAGCTCATCGTATGTCATAATGATGTTCTTACGCCTCTATATACGAGTACTGACCGTGTGATCAGCTCATCGTATGTCATAATGATGTTCTTACGCCTCTATATACGAGTACTGACCGTGTGATCAGCTCATCGTATGTCATAATGATGTTCTTACGCCTCTATATATGAGTACTGACCGTGTGATCAACTCATCGTATGTCATAATGATGTTCTTACGCCTCTATATATGAGTACTGACCGTGCGATCAGCTCATCGTATGTCATAATGATGTTCTTACGCCTCTATATATGAGTACTGACCGTGTGATCAACTCATCGTATGTCATAATGATGTTCTTACGCCTCTATATATGAGTACTGACCGTGTGATCAACTCATCGTATGTCATAATGATGCTCTTACGCCTCTATATATGAGTACTGACCGTGTGATCAACTCATCGTATGTCATAATGATGTTCTTACGCCTCTATATATGAGTACTGACCGTGTGATCAACTCATCGTATGTCGTAATGATGTTCTTACGCCTCTATATATGAGTACTGACCGTGTGATCAACTCATCGTATGTCATAATGATGTTCTTACGCCTCTATATATGAGTACTGACCGTGTGATCAACTCATCGTATGTCATAATGATGTTCTTACGCCTCTATATATGAGTACTGACCGTGTGATCAACTCATCGTATGTCATAATGATGTTCTTACGCCTCTATATATGAGTACTGACCGTGTGATCAACTCATCGTATGTCATAATGATGTTCTTACGCCTCTATATACGAGTACTGACCGTGTGATCAGCTCATCGTATGTCATAATGATGTTCTTACGCCTCTATAGCTCATCGTATGTCATAATGATATTCTTACGCCTCTATATACGAGTACTGACCGTGTGATCAACTCATCGTATGTCATAATGATGTTCTTACGCCTCTATATATGAGTACTGACCGTGTGATCAGCTCATCGTATGTCATAATGATGTTCTTACGCCTCTATATATGAGTACTGACCGTGTGATCAGCTCATCGTATGTCATAATGATGTTCTTACGCCTCTATATATGAGTACTGACCGTGTGATCAACTCATCGTATGTCATAATGATATTCTTACGCCTCTATATATGAGTACTGACCGTGTGATCAACTCATCGTATGTCATAATGATGTTCTTACGCCTCTATATATGAGTACTGACCGTGTGATCAACTCATCGTATGTCATAATGATATTCTTACGCCTCTATATATGAGTACTGACCGTGTGATCAACTCATCGTATGTCATAATGATGTTCTTAACACTCTACATACGAATACTGACTAAGCGATCGTGTGTTATAATGATTTTCTTACCTCTCCATCTTGGAGCAGGACGTCCTAGTTGATCACAAGACCTGAGCGCAGAAGAATAACAATGGCAGGTGATCACAAAAGACTGACACGCCACGTAAACCAGGCGTTAAACAAATGACCTATTTGACGAACGCACACGTGGCACAGGTTCTGTCACTGTGAAACATCTGTGGGAAACATCTGTCAGATCTTAAAGAAGTGACATCTAGAAACGCTAGACTAACTACACACAAGCTGTACACAGATGATGCCTTTTTGAAAGCATCAACGAGAACGTGAATGCACGAAAGAAACAAAGAAATAAATATTGCAGGAGTCTAGAGAGGTGGGCATTAAGTTATATACCCCGAAGATTTCAGTGACAAGGTCTAGTACAGCAGACATGTGACGTTCATGACCAATGGACCTACTCGTATTATGGTCTTTTTGTCCCCAGAACGCATTCAAAATATCTGAAAATGATACATGGAGAACATTGCTTTCCGTAGGATCATTAGGAGAACATTGCTTTCTGTAGGATCATTAGGAGAACATTGCTTTCTGTAGGATCATTAAGAGAACATTGCTTTCTGTAGGATCATTAAGAGAACATTGCTTTCTGTAGGATCATTAAGAGAACATTGCTTTCTGTAGGATCATTAAGAGAACATTGCTTTCTGTAGGATCATTAAGAGAACATTGCTTTCTGTAGGATCATTAAGAGAACATTGCTTTCTGTAGGATCATTAAGAGAACATTGCTTTCCGTAGGATCATTAGGAGAACATTGCTTTCCGTAGGATCATTAGGAGAACATTGCTTTCCGTAGGATCATTAGGAGAAATTGCTTTCTGAAGGATCATTAAGAGAACATTGCTTTCTGTAGAATCATTAAATCACACACCCCCCCTCCCGCCTTCTCAAATTTTGCAATACATCTTGTTTAAGAAACTCAAACACTCTATTTTCTTTGACAACAAATCTACAAGTGAATATTGTTCATTTTGTTGTTGAAGTTCTTTTAGTACAGTTTGAACACATCTTGATGGTTTGGTTAACCTTTGACCCTGTCACAAAACAATGATAAATATTGTCAACATTTTGGCAGTTATAAATAGAGTTGTGGGCCTTGGACGTCTAGTCCACGCCCACATTTTGACTTACAACAAAATGCTATTTATACTTGATGATATGTACAGGTGTGACATCTTCAGCGTTCATATTTTTGGATCTTGCGAATATGATCTGATATTGTGTTGTCACGCTGTGACACAAAGACGTAAGACGAGTCGTATTTCCACAACTTGTGTGTTTATGTCTGTGTGTCTTGATTTTCTTCCCTTTCGACTGTGTCGTGACTGACGCACTACGTCTTCGCAGGGGTCTTGGTTTGACGTCGCAGTTTTCTATGTGGAAATAGCGAAACCTGTCAAGATCACGGTGACATGTAGACGTTTACTGAAGCATGACGTTAACTTTACGGGTTTCAAGCCTGTAGAGCAAGGCATGGTGGACCGTCGCCACCGATATCCCTGAGCCTGCCCGCTGAAGGGGGACAGACCAATAGTTGTGACGTTGTCAGCATTGCGAGTATGGGCGGTTGTGGGTAAAATGAGGTTAGTCTATAGCTGGAGACGTCACAAGTATCGGGGTGTTATCGGAACAGCCCTCTCAGCGGGCAGGCTCTGAGATATATGTGGCGCCGAGTAGACCGTAGCCATCAGCAGATTTGTTTGTAAACCTATAGATAGCTGCGTGTAGACAGTGGTTTCTCAACTCCTGGAACCAACGAGTTACTTGAACGAACACGTTAATTATTTGGCGTACTACACATAAACGGTTGGCTTACCACGGCAACAGCCGGGGTTCGTACCCTGGCGAGGACACCTGGGTTTTACTAATTCCCTAAAAATTAGTAGGAGCCGCGATAGCTCAGTGGTTAGTGAACTGGACTACTACGGACAAGGGGTAGGGTTCGATCCCAACCGACGGCTCCGGGTTCACCCAGCCTTAAATGGGTACCGGATTTTTTCTGGGAAAGTAAAATCAGCACGGGCGTAATACCGACCACATTACCCCAAAAATCATGTGCTGAAGGTCTGTAAAATATAGGGTCACTAACACCATATTTCCCTATACGCCACTCGGCGTGACGGGGGGTACTTTACTTTACTTACTACACATAAAGATACCTTCCAGCGAGATGAGTTCTTGATATTCTCTGTTACTGCTAATACACAGATTTGTATACATGAAAATTGTAAATGAGAAGGAAAAAATACTGGATTTTCAGAATTAGATAATTTTTATAACGTCGTCATTCTCAGGGATATACACAACAAAATTAAGTTGATTTTTTAGGAGACGAAATGCTATGCAGATTCATCAATATCTTCTAGCTTGTCCATAATGGAACTTGATTCCAATGACAGCTACTCAAAATCTCTGTTCAATGCGAGATGCCCAGCGCTTGTTGTAGTAGTCTGGGGCATGTTATATGCGCCATTTTGTCATCACTTACTTCATCGTTCTCCTCTTGCGCGTCTTGCAGGTACCATGTCCACTATAACGGTCATCTCAAGCTTTTGTTTCCACAATCATTTTTTAAAATGTTATTCAGCAATTCGTTTTTCTAGAACATCAAATTGTTATAAAATGTTACTCGTCAACCAGTTCTCTAGAACATCAAATTGTTATAAAATGTTACTCATCAACCAGTTCTCTAGAACATCAAATTGTTACAAAATGTTACTCATCAACCAGTTCTCTAGAACATCAAATTGTTATAAAATGTTACTCATCAACCAGTTCTCTAGAACATTAAATTGTTACAAAATGTTACTCATCAACCAGTTCTCTAGAACATTAAATTGTTACAAAATGTTGCTCATCAACCCGTTCTCTAGAACATTAAATTGTTACAAAATGTTACTCATCAACCAGTTCTCTAGAACATTAAATTGTTACAAAATGTTGCTCATCAACCAATTCTCTAGAACATTAAATTGTTACAAAATGTTGCTCATCAACCAGTTCTCTAGAACATTAAATTGTTACAAAATGTTACTCATCAACCAGTTCTCTAGAACATTAAATTGTTACAAAATGTTTCTAATCAACCAGTTCTCTAGAGCATCAAATTGTTACAAAATGTTACTCATCAACCAGTTCTCTAGAACATCAAATTGTAACAAAATGTTGCTCATCAACCAGTTCTCTAGAGCATCAAATTGTTACAAAATGTTACTCATCAACCAATTCTCTAGAACATTAAATTGTTACAAAATGGTGCGCATCAACCAGTTCTCTAGAGCATCAAATTGTTACAAAATGTTACTCATCAACCAATTCTCTAGAACATTAAATTGTTACAAAATGGTGCGCATCAACCAGTTCTCTAGAGCATCAAATTGTTACAAAATGTTGCTCATCAACCAGTTCTCTAGAACATTAAATTGTTACAAAATGTTACTCATCAACCAGTTCTCTAGAACATTCAATTGTTACAAAATGTTGCTCATCAACCAATTCTCTAGAACATTAAATTGTTACAAAATGTTACGCATCAACCAGTTCTCTAGAACATTAAGTTCTTACAAAATGTTACTCATCAACCAGTTCTCTAGAACATTAAATTGTTACAAAATGTTTCTAATCAACCAGTTCTCTAGAGCATCAAATTGTTACAAAATGTTACTCATCAACCAGTTCTCTAGAACATCAAATTGTAACAAAACGTTGCTCATCAACCAGTTCTCTAGAGCATCAAATTGTTACAAAATGTTACTCATCAACCAATTCTCTAGAACATTAAATTGTTACAAAATGGTGCGCATCAACCAGTTCTCTAGAACATCAAATTGTTACAAAATGTTGCTCATCAACCAGTTCTCTAGAACATTACATTGTTACAAAATGTTGCTCATCAACCAGTTCTCTAGAACATTAAATTGTTACAAAATGTTACTCATCAACCAGTTCTCTAGAACATTAAATTGTTATAAAACGTTTCTCATCAACCAGTTCTCTAGAACATTAAATTGTTACAAAATGTTACTCATCAAACAGTTCTCTAGAACATTAAATTGTTAAAATTATGTTACTCATCAATCAGTTCTCTAGAACATCAAATTGTTACAAAATGTTACTCATCAACCAGTTCTCTAGAACATTAAGTTCTTACAAAATGTTACTCATCAGCCAGTTCTCTAGAACATCAAATTGTTACACAATGTTACTCATCAATCAGTTTTCTAGAACATCAAATTGTTACAAACTGGACAAATATGTTATTTTCTTTGTCTAAGGTGTTCAGAATATTCTTCTGTGTAGTTACATTCAAAAACGTTACATTTTTCAGCAGATCTTTCGGTTGTCCTCGATGCTCGTCTATATTTTGCTATGGGTAATATAGAAACATATAATTAGCTTTTATAATCTGTTCGATCAATATGGCGGATAGGCGACAGGGAGCCGTTGAGTCACTGTTTGAAAAGTGTTCGTTGTTGGAGTTTTCTCATATTCTAAGTCCGGCTTGCTGCACGAGCTACTGAGTAGTGCTCTGTGCACACCGTGAGCTGTGTGTTTCATCCGGATGGTTTTTTCTATATTCATATTACTTACGATGAATGATGATTTCGTATAACGAAGGACAGTTCAGATGCGTTCACTATCGGTGCTATAATACGCCTTATGTCTTTTGACGTGTGCTGTATCTGCTACGATGGGGATTGCAACTGCCTTACATTGTTTGTATATTCGATGAGATGTTAATTCAGAAGATTCTACTGGCGCGAGCGGTTGAGCAATTATGGATTTGCATTCGTTTGCAGTGATACCGGGGCCCTCGAATAACCATAACCATCTATTCCTTGCGTTTTGATGCTCGGTTGTTAGATTTGTTTTGTGCGAGGAAATCGTATACACATTCCGCATTAGTGGTAACATTCACTGAAAGAATGGTCATGCAACGAATCTGTTTCCGGTGAAGGGCGATCATCGTGAGAGCTTGGCACGAGATCTTGGCTGATCTTCTGGTGTTTACGGTGAAGGGCGATCATCGTGAGAGCTTGGCACGAGATCTTGGCTGATCTTCTGGTGTTCACGGTGAAGGGCGATCATCGTAAGAGCTTGGCACGAGATCTTGGCTGATCTTCTGGTGTTCACGGTGAAGGGCGATCATCGTGAGAGCTTGGCACGAGATCTTGGCTGATCTTCTGGTGTTCAAGGTGAAGGGCGATCATCGTGAGAGCTTGGCACGAGATCTTGGCTGATCTTCTGGTGTTCACGGTGAAGGGCGATCATCGTGAGAGCTTGGCACGAGATCTTGGCTGATCTTCTGGTGTTCACCCGTTAAATCGGCGTTGATGCGTTCTGTCGCTATTTTACAGCAAGTCGCAATAAATGCATTTTTCGTCCCCACAACCCGTATTCGGCATGAGTCTATTCTTCTTCTACCTTTCGCTCCCTGTGGAGCATAGGTCATCAACAAACACTTTCAGCTCCCTGTGGAGCATAGGTCATCAGCAAACACTTTCATCTCCCTGTGGAGCATAGGTCATCAACAAACACTTTCAACTCCCTGTGGAGCATAAGTCTTCAACAAACACTTCCAACTCCCTGTGGAGCATAGGTCATCAACAAACACTTCCAACTCCCTGTGAAGCATAGGTCTTCAACAAACACTTCCAACTACCTGTGGAGCATAGGTCTTCAACAAACACTTTCAACTCCCTGTGAAGCATAGGTCTTCAACAAACACTTCCAACTCCTTGTGGAGCATAGGTCTTCAACAAACACTTTCATCTCCCTGTGGAGCATAAGTCTTCAACAAACACTTTCAGCTCTCTGTGGAGCATAAGTCTTCAACAAACACTTTCAACTCCCTGTGAAGCATAGGTCTTCAACAAACACTTTCAACTCCCTGTGAAGCATAGGTCTTCAACAAACACTTTCAGCTCTCTGTGGAGCATAAGTCTTCAACAAACACTTTCAGCTCTCTGTGGAGCATTAGTCTTCAACAAACACTTTTAGCTCTCTGTGGAGCATAAGTCTTCAACAAACACTTTCCAAGCCGTTTTGTCTCTTGCCATTCTTTTAAGATCATTCCACGTCTGCCTTTTCATCTTCCTCTCTGCTTTCACTTGTCTTCTCCGAGATTATTTTGGTCTTCCTCTTTGTCTTTTCACCTGGAGATTCCAAAAAAAGGGTCTGTCGTGTAATACTTACTGTGTGGCTTCCTCTGTGTGCGTCCTATTCGGCGCCATCGTTGCATCTCTTTATCCACTGGTATTTGACTGGTACTTTTCCCATAATTCTACGTCAGCAATTTTGTCCAGCCATTTCCTTCCTTTTATTCTGCGCAAGTATCCAAGAAGATCTTTTTTTCGTAGCCGTCATTTTTGTGTGTTCTCCATGTTTTACAGTCTTATAATAATAATTTGGTACAAGTACATTTGTTGAAGGTAACTACCATGAGTACATTTGTTGAAGGTAACCACCATGAGTATATTTGTTGAAGGTAACCACCATGAGTATATTTGTTGAAGGTAACTACCATGAGTATATTTGTTGAAGGTAACTACCATGAGTACATTTGTTGAAGGTAACTACCATGAGTACATTTGTTGAAGGTAACAACCATGAGTACATTTGTTGAAGGTAACCACCATGAGTACATTTGTTGAAGGTAACCACCATGAGTACATTTGTTGAAGGTAACTACCATGAGTACATTTGTTGAAGGTAACTACCATGAGTATATTTGTTGAAGGTAACCACCATAAGTACATTTGTTGAAGGTAACCACCATGAGTACATTTGTTGAAGGTAACCACCATGAATACATTTGTTGAAGGTAACTACCATGAGTACATTTGTTGAAGGTAACTACCATGAGTACATTTGTTGAAAGTAACTACCATGAGTACATTTGTTGAAGGTAACCACCATGAATACATTTGTTGAAAGTAACTACCATGAGTACATTTGTTGAAGGTAACTACCATGAGTACATTTGTTGAAGGTAACTACAAATGAGTATATTTGTTGAAGGTAACTACCATGAGTACATTTGTTGAAGGTAACTACCATGAGTACATTTGTTGAAGGTAACTACCATGAGTACATTAGTTGAAGGTAACTACCATGAGTACATTTGTTGAAGGTAACTACCATGAGCACATTTGTTGAAGGTAACTACCATGAGTATATTTGTTGAAGGTAACTACCATGAGTACATTTGTTGAAAGTAACTACCGTTAGTACATTTGTTGAAGGTAACCACCATGAGTACATTTGTTGAAGGTAACCACCATCGCGGCCTACTCTTTGCGACGTTTAACTGCCAACAGTTCATTAGATTTCGCGAGTGCGGAGTCTCCTTTTTTCCCCCGCCGTTTTCCGATAGGGCTAGGTAGCGGATCTCAACACCCTGAGACCAGGGAAGGGTAAATCATCGAAGAAACCACACATTCAAAGTGAACACTTTCACTCCCTGACACATTCAAAGTGAACACTTTCACTCCCTGACACATTCAAAGTGAACACTTTCACTCCCTGACACATTCAAAGTGAACACTTTCACTCCCTGACACATTCAAAGTGAACACTTTCACTCCCTGACACATTCAAAGTGAACACTTTCACTCCCTATCGAACCTGAGAACTTCCTGTCCAGAAGCCGACGTCTAAACTCTTGACCACCTAGCTGCCACCCCCTCAACACAACTTCCGACTAAACTCTTGACCACCTAGCTGCCACCCCCTCAACACAACTTCCGACTAAACGCTTGACCACCTAGCTGCCACCCCCTCAACACAACTTCCGACTAAACTCTTGACCACCTAGCTGCCACCCCCTCAACACAACTTCCGACTAAACTCTTGACCACCTAGCTGCCACCCCCTCAACACAACTTCTGACTAAACTCTTGACCACCTAGCTGCCACCCCCTCAACACAACTTCCGACTAAACTCTTGACCACCTAGCTCCCACCCCCTCCACACTTAACTTCCGACTAAACTCTTGACCACCTAGCTCCCACCCCCTCCACACACAACTTCCGACTAAACTCTTGACCACCTAGCTGCCACCCCTCAACACAACTTCCGACTAAACTCTTGACCACCTAGCTGCCACCCCCTCAACACACAACTTCCGATTATTTGTAAATGTCGATGTTTATAAAAGAAGCTAAGATAAAGCTCTCAAATCCACTTTCCAATAGAAACCAAAGTTGAAAACTGTCCTCCCACAACACTACAACATATTCGAATCCCTGATTCACAAGTCATTTCAATGATTTCAGCTCCAAACTTCTATCAAACGAGGGACATACTTATCTTCTTTTGACGTAAGTTATTCCGCACAAATTCAAATTGAATGTAAGCAAATACCTGTGGGCTGAATATCACCGTTTCCTATGTGGTTGTCTCTGCCCTGAAAGGAAGGTCCCGGTTTGTGATATTTCCACAAAGCAAAATAAGATCATGTTCCAGCTTAAATGATCAAGTTCAGCGTGTTTTCATTACGTTATTGAAAGAATGCAAATATTTGATTCAAAAGAACATAACTGCTTAGTTCGTGTTGAACTAGTTTGTTGAACAATTTAGTGTTGTCACGTCAAGCTCGGGACTCACTAATGTTAAGGCCAGTTTGGTTAAAAAACAAAACAACAGAAGAGTTATCGTTCATGCCATCCAACTTCTTGTTGCCGAGTTTTGATTTGGAGCGAAGCTGTCAGTGTCGGAATGAGCCAGCTCTCTCGGCCTCACCCAGGATCGATTAGGTCTGACACCATGCAACAACATAACTCAATAGATGTTCTGCTAGAAAATGAGGTTGTATACATTAAAACGTTACCAGTTGAGCACCTATACAAATCTGCTCCTCTGACATTATTACCACCACAAAGTGGTAGAAGAGCCTGTGTTCCCATATCCCCAAGAGTTCTTCTAGTGGTAGAGGAGCCTGTGTGCCCATATCCCCAAGAGCTCTTCTAGTGGTAGAGGAGCCTGTGTTCCCATATCCCCAAGAGTTCTTCTAGTGGTAGAGGAGCCTGTGTGCCCATATCCCCAAGAGTTCTTCTAGTGGTAGAGGAGCCTGTGTGCCCATATCCCCAAGAGCTCTTCTAGTGGTAGAGGAGCCTGTGTTCCCATATCCCCAAGAGTTCTTCTAGTGGTAGTCGAGCCTGTGTGCCCATATCCCCAAGAGTTCTTCTAGTGGTAGAGGAGCCTGTGTGCCCATATCCCCAAGAGCTCTTCTAGTGGTAGAGGAGCCTGTGTTCCCATATCCCCAAGAGTTGTTCTAGTGGTAGAGGAGCCTGTGTTCCCATATCCCCAAGAGTTCTTCTAGTGGTAGAGGAGCCTGTGTGCCCATATCCCCAAGAGCTCTTCTAGTGGTAGAGGAGCCTGTGTTCCCATATCCCCAAGAGTTGTTCTAGTGGTAGAGGAGCCTGTGTTCCCATATCCCCAAGAGTTGTTCTAGTGGTAGAGGAGCCTGTGTGCCCATATCCCCAAGAGCTCTTCTAGTGGTAGAGGAGCATGTGTTCCCATATCCTCAAGAGCTCTTCTAGTGGTAGAGGAGCCTGTGTGCCCATATCCCCAAGAGTTGTTCTAGTGGTAGAGGAGCCTGTGTGCCCATATCCCCAAGAGTTGTTCTAGTGGTAGAGGAGCCTGTGTGCCCATATCCCCAAGAGTTGTTCTAGTGGTAGAGGAGCCTGTGTGCCCATATCCCCAAGAGTTCTTCTAGTGGTAGAGGAGCATGTGTTCCCATATCCCCAAGAGCTCTTCTAGTGGTAGAGGAGCCTGTGTTCCCATATCCCCAAGAGTTGTTCTAGTGGTAGAGGAGCCTGTGTTCCCATATCCCCAAGAGCTCTTCTAGTGGTAGAGGAGCCTGTGTTCCCATATCCCCAAGAGTTCTTCTAGTGGTAGAGGAGCCTGTGTGCCCATATCCCCAAGAGTTCTTCTAGTGGTAGAGGAGCATGTGTTCCCATATCCTCAAGAGCTCTTCTAGTGGTAGAGGAGCCTGTGTTCCCATATCCCCAAGAGCTCTTCTAGTGGTAGAGGAGCCTGTGTTCCCATATCCTCAAGAGTTCTTCTAGTGGTAGAGGAGCCTGTGTTCCCATATCCTCAAGAGTTCTTCTAGTGGTAGAGGAGCCTGTGTTCCCATATCCTCAAGAGTTCTTCTAGTGGTAGAGGAGCCTGTGTTCCCATATCCTCAAGAGTTCTTCTAGTGGTAGAGGAGCCTGTGTTCCCATATCCTCAAGAGCTCTTCTAGTGGTAGAGGAGCATGTGTTCCCATATCCACAAGAGTTCTTCTAGTGGTAGAGGAGCATGTGTTCCCATATCCCCAAGAGTTGTTCTAGTGGTAGAGGAGCATGTGTTCCCATATCCTCAAGAGCTCTTCTAGTGGTAGAGGAGCATGTGTTCCCATATCCCCAAGAGTTCTTCTAGTGGTAGAGGAGCATGTGTTCCCATATCCCCAAGAGTTGTTCTAGTGGTAGAGGAGCATGTGTTTCCATATCCCCAAGAGTTGTTCTAGTGGTAGAGGAGCATGTGTTCCCATATCCCCAAGAGTTGTTCTAGTGGTAGAGGAGCATGTGTTCCCATATCCCCAAGAGCTCTTCTAGTGGTAGAGGAGCCTGTGTGCCCATATCCCCAAGAGCTGTTCTAGTGGTGGCAATGCTACCACCCAAGCTGGACAGGCCAAATGTATGGGACCAGGAAATACGAGACACAAACATGGTGAAATCAGATGCACTGGGCTGCATGCATAACATAAAAGTGCAACATAACTCTCACCATGAAGATATGAAGGTTTTATAATTTCATAACACAAACACATGCCAGGAATTTTGCAATCTTTCATACCTGATGGTTCTATAATGATCTAATATATGATCGTTCTATAATGATCTCATAACTGATCGTTCTATAATGATCTCATACATGATCGTTCTATAATGATCTCATAACTGATCGTTCTATAATGATGTCATACGTGATCGTTCTATAATGATGTCATACATGATCGTTCTATAATGATGTCATACATGATCGTTCTATAATGATGTCATAACTGATCGTTCTATAATGATGTCATACGTGATCGTTCTATAATGATGTCATAACTGATCGTTCTATAATGATCTCATACATGATCGTTCTATAATGATGTCATACGTGATCGTTCTATAATGATCTCATAACTGATCGTTCTATAATGATCTCATACATGATCGTTCTATAATGATCTCATAACTGATCGTTCTATAATGATCTCATAACTGATCGTTCTATAATGATGTCATACGTGATCGTTCTATAATGATGTCATACGTGATCGTTCTATAATGATCTCATAACTGATCGTTCTATAATGATGTCATACATGATCGTTCTATAATGATGTCATACATGATCGTTCTATAATGATGTCATACATGACCGTTCTATAATGATCTCATAACTGATCGTTCTATAATGATCTCATAACTGATCGTTCTATAATGATGTCATACATGATCGTTCTATAATGATCTCATAACTGATCGTTCTATAATGATGTCATACGTGATCGTTCTATAATGATCTCATAACTGATCGTTCTATAATGATCTCATACATGATCGTTCTATAATGATGTCATACATGATCGTTCTATAATGATGTCATACATGATCGTTCTATAATGATGTCATACGTGATCGTTCTATAATGATCTCATAACTGATCGTTCTATAATGATGTCATACATGACCGTTCTATAATGATCTCATAACTGATCGTTCTATAATGATCTCATACATGATCGTTCTATAATGATGTCATACATGATCGTTCTATAATGATGTCATACATGATCGTTCTATAATGATCTCATAACTGATCGTTCTATAATGATCTCATAACTGATCGTTCTATAATGATGTCATACATGATCGTTCTATAATGATGTCATACGTGGTCGTTCTATAATGATGTCATACGTGGTCGTTCTATAATGATGTCATACGTGGTCGTTCTATAATGATGTCATACATGATCGTTCTATAATGATCTCATACGTGGTCGTTCTATAATGATGTCATACGTGATCGTTCTATAATGATGTCATACGTGATCGTTCTATAATGATGTCATACGTGATCGTTCTATAATGATGTCATACGTGATCGTTCTATAATGATGTCATACATGATCGTTCTATAATGATGTCATACATGATCGTTCTATAATGATGTCATACATGATCGTTCTATAATGATGTCATACATGATCGTTCTATAATGATGTCATACATGATCGTTCTATAATGATGTCATACATGATCGTTCTATAATGATGTCATACATGATCGTTCTATAATGATGTCATACATGATCGTTCTATAATGATGTCATACATGATCGTTCTATAATGATGTCATACATGATCGTTCTATAATGATGTCATACATGATCGTTCTATAATGATGTCATACATGATCGTTCTATAATGATGTCATACATGATCGTTCTATAATGATGTCATACATGATCGTTCTATAATGATGTCATACATGATCGTTCTATAATGATCTCATAACTGATCGTTCTATAATGATGTCATACATGATCGTTCTATAATGATGTCATACATGATCGTTCTATAATGATGTCATACATGATCGTTCTATAATGATGTCATACATGATCGTTCTATAATGATGTCATACATGATCGTTCTATAATGATGTCATACATGATCGTTCTATAATGATGTCATACATGATCGTTCTATAATGATGTCATACATGATCGTTCTATAATGATGTCATACATGATCGTTCTATAATGATGTCATACATGATCGTTCTATAATGATGTCATACATGATCGTTCTATAATGATGTCATACATGATCGTTCTATAATGATGTCATACATGATCGTTCTATAATGATGTCATACATGATCGTTCTATAATGATGTCATACATGATCGTTCTATAATGATGTCATACATGGTCGTTCTATAATGATCTCATAACTGATCGTTCTATAATGATGTCATACATGATCGTTCTATAATGATGTCATACATGATCGTTCTATAATGATGTCATACATGATCGTTCTATAATTATGTCATACATGATCGTTCTATAATGATGTCATACATGATCGTTCTATAATGATGTCATACATGATCGTTCTATAATGATGTCATACATGATCGTTCTATAATGATGTCATACATGATCGTTCTATAATGATGTCATACATGATCGTTCTATAATGATGTCATACATGATCGTTCTATAATGATGTCATACATGATCGTTCTATAATGATGTCATACATGATCGTTCTATAATGATGTCATACATGATCGTTCTATAATGATGTCATACATGATCGTTCTATAATGATGTCATACATGATCGTTCTATAATGATGTCATACATGATCGTTCTATAATGATCTCATAACTGATCGTTCTATAATGATGTCATACATGATCGTTCTATAATGATGTCATACATGATCGTTCTATAATGATGTCATACATGATCGTTCTATAATGATGTCATACATGATCGTTCTATAATGATGTCATACATGATCGTTCTATAATGATGTCATACATGATCGTTCTATAATGATGTCATACATGATCGTTCTATAATGATGTCATACATGATCGTTCTATAATGATGTCATACATGATCGTTCTACAATGATGTCATACATGATCGTTCTATAATGATGTCATACATGATCGTTCTATAATGATGTCATACATGATCGTTCTATAATGATGTCATACATGATCGTTCTATAATGATGTCATACATGATCGTTCTATAATGATGTCATACATGATCGTTCTATAATGATCTCATAACTGATCGTTCTATAATGATGTCATACATGATCGTTCTATAATGATGTCATACATGATCGTTCTATAATGATGTCATACATGATCGTTCTATAATGATGTCATACATGATCGTTCTATAATGATGTCATACATGATCGTTCTATAATGATGTCATACATGATCGTTCTATAATGATGTCATACATGATCGTTCTATAATGATGTCATACATGATCGTTCTATAATGATGTCATACATGATCGTTCTATAATGATGTCATACATGATCGTTCTATAATGATGTCATACATGATCGTTCTATAATGATGTCATACATGATCGTTCTATAATGATGTCATACATGATCGTTCTATAATGATGTCATACATGATCGTTCTATAATGATGTCATACATGATCGTTCTATAATGATGTCATACATGATCGTTCTATAATGATGTCATACATGATCGTTCTATAATTATGTCATACATGATCGTTCTATAATGATGTCATAAATGATCGTTCTATAATTATGTCATACATGATCGTTCTATAATGATCTCATAACTGATCGTTCTATAATGATGTCATACATGATCGTTCTATAATGATGTCATACATGATCGTTCTATAATGATGTCATACATGATCGTTCTATAATGATGTCATACATGATCGTTCTATAATGATGTCATACATGATCGTTCTATAATGATGTCATACATGATCGTTCTATAATGATGTCATACATGATCGTTCTATAATGATGTCATACATGATCGTTCTATAATGATGTCATACATGATCGTTCTATAATGATGTCATACATGATCGTTCTATAATGATGTCATAAATGATCGTTCTATAATTATGTCATACATGATCGTTCTATAATGATGTCATACATGATCGTTCTATAATGATGTCATACATGATCGTTCTATAATGATGTCATACATGATCGTTCTATAATGATGTCATACATGATCGTTCTATAATGATGTCATACATGATCGTTCTATAATGATGTCATACATGATCGTTCTATAATGATGTCATACATGATCGTTCTATAATGATGTCATACATGATCGTTCTATAATGATGTCATACATGATCGTTCTATAATGATGTCATACATGATCGTTCTATAATGATGTCATACATGATCGTTCTATAATGATGTCATACATGGTCGTTCTATAATGATCTCATAACTGATCGTTCTATAATGATGTCATACATGATCGTTCTATAATGATGTCATACATGATCGTTCTATAATGATGTCATACATGATCGTTCTATAATTATGTCATACATGATCGTTCTATAATGATGTCATACATGATCGTTCTATAATGATCTCATAACTGATCGTTCTATAATGATGTCATACATGATCGTTCTATAATGATCTCATAACTGATCGTTCTATAATGATGTCATACATGATCGTTCTATAATGATGTCATACCTGGTGTCTGTGACTAGTTTAGAAAGTGATCTCATGACTAGCACGAAGGTAACATTATGTCGCTATCTTTGTTTGCACGTCACATTTCTGGTTTAACCATGAAGACAATCCCATGTTTGATTAGCCTGAAGTGACCTTATCTCTTTCGTGAATGATTAGCCTGGAAGTGACCTTATATCTTTCGTGAATGATTAGCCTGCAAGTGACCTTATCTCTTTCGTGAATGATTAGCCTGGAAGTGACCTTATCTCTTTCGTGAATGATTAGCCTGAAGTGACCTTATCTCTTTCGTGAATGATTAGCCTGCAAGTGACCTTATCTCTTTCGTGAATGATTAGCCTGAAGTGACCTTATCTCTTTCGTGAATGATTAGCCTGGAAGTGACCTTATCTCTTTCGTGAATGATTAGCCTGCAAGTGACCTTATCTCTTCCGTGAATGATTAGCCTGAAGTGACCTTATCTTTTTCTTGAATGATTAGCCTGGAAGTGACCTTATCTCTTTTGTGAATGATTAGCCTGTAAGTGACCTTATCTATTTTGTAAATGATTAGCCTGGAAGTGACCTTATCTCTTTCGTGAATGATTAGCCTGTAAGTGACCTTATCTCTTTTGTAAATGATTAGCCTGTAAGTGACCTTATCTCTTTCGTGAATGATTAGCCTGGATTTGACCTTATCTCTTTCGTGAATGATTAGCCTGGAAGTGACCTTATCTCTTTCGTGAATGATTAGCCTGAAGTGACCTTATCTCTTTCATGAATGATTAGCCTGAAATGACTCATTGATGTCATGTGTGACTAGCCTGGAGGTGACATCATCTTTGTCACGTCTGTCTAGCCGCGGTTGTGACCTTATCCTTGTTATACCTAACTATCCTGGAGGTGACATAATCTTTGTCACGTCTATCTAGCCTGGATGTGACCTAATCCATGTTATATCTATCTATCCTCGAGGTGACTTCATCTTTGTCACGTCTATCTAGCCTGGATGTGACCTAATCCTTGTTATATCTATCTATCCTCGAGGTGACTTCATCTTTGTCACTGTCAGTCTAGCCTGGATGTGACCTAATCCTTGTTATACATATCTATCCTCGAGGTGACTTCATCTTTGCCACGTCAGTCTAGCCTGAATGTGACATAATCCTTGTTATATCTATCTATCCTCGAGGTGACTTCATCTTTGCCACGTCAGTCTTGCCTGAATGTGACATAATCCTTGTTATACCTATCTATCCTCGAGGTGACTTCATCTTTGCCACGTCAGTCTTGCCTGAATGTGACCTCACCCTTGTTATCTCTATCTATCCTCGAGGTGACTTCATCTTTGCCACGTCAGTCTTGCCTGAATGTGACCTCACCCTTGTTATCTCTATCTATCCTCGAGGTGACTTCATCTTTGTCACGTCAGTCTTGCCTGAATGTGATCTCACCCTTGTTATACCTATCTATCCTCGAGGTGACTTCATCTTTGTCACGTAAGTCCAGCCTGGATGTGACCTAATCCTTGTTGTATCTATCTATCCTCGAGGTGACTTCATCTTTGTCACGTCAGTCTTGCCTGAATGTGACCTCACCCTTGTTATCTCTATCTATCCTCGAGGTGACTTAATCTTTGCCACGTCAGTCTTGCCTGAATGTGACCTCACCCTTGTTATCTCTATCTATCCTCGAGGTGACTTCATCTTTGCCACGTCAGTCTTGCCTGAATGTGACCTCACCCTTGTTATCTCTATCTATCCTCGAGGTGACTTCATCTTTGTCACGTCAGTCTTGCCTGAATGTGACCTCACCCATGTTATATCTATCTATCCTCGAGGTGACTTCATCTTTGTCACGTAAGTCTAGCCTGGATGTGACCTGATCCTTGTTGTATCTATCTATCCTCGAGGTGACTTCATCTTTGTCACGTCAGTCTTGCCTGAATGTGACCTAATCCTTGTTATATCTATCTATCCTCGAGGTGACTTCATCTTTGCCACGTCAGTCTTGCCTGAATGTGACCTAATCCTTGTTATATCTATCTATCCTCGAGGTGACTTCATCTTTGTCACGTCAGTCTTGCCTGAATGTGACCTAATCCTTGTTGTATCTATCTATCCTCGAGGTGACTTCATCTTTGTCACGTAAGTCTAGCCTGGATGTGACCTAATCTTTGTTATGTCTATCTATCCTCGAGGTGACTTCATCTTTGTCACGTCAGTCTAGCCTGGATGTGACCTAATCCTTGTTGTATCTATCTATCCTCGAGGTGACTTCATCTTTGTCACGTCAGTCTAGCCTGGATGTGACCTCATCTTTGTCATGTTTGTCTGTCATGGAGATGACCTCATTTTCATCGTGACTGACTAGTATGAGGCTGACCTCATCGATGTCATGTTTGACATGCATGTCGGTGACCTCATTTTTACAACTGTCATTTTGTTTCATTTATAAATAACTATATCCCTGTCGTTAAAGACCAGACTAAAGGTGCACTCAAATCTGTCATGTAAGACTAACTTGTATGTGCACACAAAGCTGTCATGCATTTCATTTATAAATATATCTACATCATATAAATACATAAATATATCTATATATACGTGCATGCATGTGTGTATGTATATTTGTATGTATAAAAATATACATATACAACGATAAAGCCCTAATCTTTTTTTTTAAACATATACTTTAGCACACGGAAAAACCCGATGTTTATTTATAAATATATCCTGTAAAAGGCAAAACCCGATGATTATTTATAAATATATCTATCAGAAATGTAAACGTTCTATTGAAGGAATGATTTTTTTGTCGGGATAAAATAATAACGGCAACAGCAGCAAGGTGCTACCATAGCAACAGCGTTAGCGCCTGAGCTATAGAGGTAAAACCCTGCCATTCAGAGAGTTGGAATGTCCTGTGTCCTGCGATATCGCCATGAATATTTGATTACATTTTCCTTCACTCTGAAATAATCACAATAGCGGTAACGACGTAATACCAACAGTATCACGCCTGCGCGCAAGTACACACACACACACACATACAAATCAAGAACGTCACCAATATAAACAATCAGCAGCATACACAATCAATAACGACTGTTCCAGATTACCTGGTAAGAACAAAATTGAGACCAAGTCTGACTTTAGATGGTCGGAGAAGCACAAGAAGGAAGAGAAATGTAAATACAATTGGTAGAATATATTTGCTAACCATGAAGGAGTTTCAGTGTTAATGTAGTTATATGTACTGTGATAAGTTGACAGTAGATTACCTATTGATGAGTAGAAGTGCTACTGTACTGTGATAAGTTGACAGTAGATTACCTATTGATGAGTAGAAGTGCTACTGTACTGTGATAAGTTGACAGTAGATTACCCATTGATGAGTAGAAGTGCTACTGTACTGTGATAAGTTGACAGTAGATTACCCATTGATGAGTAGAAGTGCTACTGTACTGTGATAAGTTGACAGTAGATTACCCATTGATGAGTAGAAGTGCTACTGTACTGTGATAAGTTGACAGTAGATTACCCATTGGTGAGTAGAAGTGATACTGTACTGTGATAAGTTGACAGTAGATTACCCATTGGTGAGTAGAAGTGCTACTGTGATGTGATAAGTTGACAGTAGATTACCCATTGGTGAGTAGAAGTGCTACTGTACTGTGATAAGTTGACAGTAGATTACCCATTGGTGAGTAGAAGTGCTACTGTGATGTGATAAGTTGACAGTAGATTACCCATTGGTGAGTAGAAGTGCTACTGTACTGTGATAAGTTGACAGTAGATTACCCATTGGTGAGTAGAAGTGCTACTGTACTGTGATAAGTTGACAGTAGATTACCCATTGGTGAGTAGAAGTGCTACTGTGATGTGATAAGTTGACAGTAGATTACCCATTGGTGAGTAGAAGTGATACTGTACTGTGATAAGTTGACAGTAGATTACCCATTGATGAGTAGAAGTGCTACTGTACTGTGATAAGTTGACACTTACGTCAACAGCAACATTCAACAACAATTAAACTAATGAGACATCATCAACCAAAAATAAATCTTCAGAGAAAAAAAATGTGAATTAACAATAACATTCAGCAAGGATAATATAATACCTGCAATATCAGCAAGAATAATATAATACCTGCAATATCAGCAAGGATAACAAAACGCCTCCAAGATCAGCAAGGATAATATAATACCTGCAATATCAGCAAGGATAACGAAACGCCTCCAAGATCAGCAAGGATAACAACATTCCTCCAGTATAAATATGAACCTACATTAATTTTCATAACGCCAAATCATCCAAACTCAAACATATTCATCAAGAACAAACACATAACCTTCATTTCATCAAGAACAAACACATAACCTTCATTTCATCAAGAACAAACACATAACCTTCATTTCAATAATCGCAAACATCCTGAAGCCTCAAACATCAACAATCAATCAAACCTTCAAATCTCAAACATCAAGAATCAAATAAATCCTCACTTCTCAAACATCAACAATTAACCAAATCATCAAATCTCAAACAATCAAAATTAATTACCGAAACATGTTCCAAACGTCATTGTCCAACTTGGCCTAATGGTGCTCGGTCCTGACAAATCTGTGAGTGGATGTCTGTGATAGTCTTTCTCACAACACTTCGTGGAATGTAGGTCTTATGGTCACTTCGCTCATTGGTTGTGTCAAAGTTGTGCCATATGGTATACGGCAAGTGCCTCCAGGCAGCGAACGACTTGAAGTGCTGCAGGGCAGGGTTGGAGTACTCTGGTTTGAACTCAATGACCCGCTGGTCACTGGCAGAAACAAAATGTGAGACAACCCGGCGCCATGCATGCCAACAAGAATGTCGGTCTTAGCAACGATTTGCAACTGCTCACTCATGGCCATCGTGTCCAGCTGCATACCCTCAACATTGGCTCCTTTTCCTAGCGTGGCCTTGACTTCTTCTACCATCTCGTCCTCATTTTCGAACTTCCTGACCACACTACCTTTTGGGTTCCGGGGGTGTGCCACGTAGTCGTGACGCCAGATAAGCAGCACGTTGAGTCTGGAGCAGTCTATGACGTGACCCGTGGATATGTTGTGTCGAGAAAGGAAGAACTCTCGAAACTCGTCTAAATAAGGGACACTTGTCCGCTCATGCTCGTTCAGGGGACTGAAGTATCCCAGCAGACCCCAGGCTAAACTCTCGAACACTGTTGGTTGTTGCAGTCTACCAGCGCGGATAAACTTGCCGAACAGCGCCACCCAGACTGGGTCCAATGTCCCCTCAGGATGGGCGTCAACTATTAAAATGTTTAACTTTGAAGGAGGGACTCCAAAAATTAACATTAGGACGAAAGCGTTGTAGAAATCTGTCATAGTATGGTATATGTTGACATACTCGTAGCGTTGAATTGCCAGTGTGGTACCACGGATTGTGTGGAAGCTAGTCAGGTCAGTTTTGTTTGGTTTGTAACATTCCAAAACTTTCGCCCACTGGTTGAGGTGGTCAACTTGTGAGAATGATAGAGTTGGTATCTCCAGGCACGCGGCCTTGAAGTATCCTGGGTTTAGCTTAAAGTATTCATCCTCTTCCTTTTGATTCCACACTTCCTCCATCTTCTCACCCCTTTCCTGTCGCTGATGGTCTTAGCCGAGTCGACTATTCCATTGTTAAACCTAACAAACTTGTTGTCAAAGACAGCAATGCTCCCTCCCTCCAGACACTCCATTGCCTTGACGTACTCTACAAACGGGGGCTGGTTTAACTCGATGTGTTTGTCGTTCAGGTAGACAGCTGTTCTGTAGCTGCAGGCTGTCCGTTGAGAGCCGACTTCTGCATCTTTTACATTCAAAGTGTGCGTCACAGCGTCAGCTTTCTGGTACGGCTTGCCACCATCATCGGGAATATTTTCTTTCACGAACTTTGCCTTCGACTTTTCCAAAAGGCGACTGTCGTGGGCAAAGTCGGCACCATCGTGTTGTCCTTTAGGCACATCTTCAGGACTGACAGTTCTTGGTATAGTTTTCCATGCCAGTGATATAAACAGCAGGATGTTGAGAACAACAGCACAGACAGCGAAGCATTTGAAAGACTTGAGTCGCCTGGTCGTCAGCAGCCACCACATGCGGCCTGGGGAAAGAGGTCAGAGGTCATTATGGAGATAGGTGGAGTAATGTTGGCAGAGAGTGAGTGTGAGAAAGTGGATGAGTGGACTGAGGATGATTGTGGAGCGGAGGATGAGTGGACTGAGGATGAGTGGGGGCAAAGGATGAGTTGACTGAGGATGAGTGTGGGGCGAAGGATGAGTGGACTGAGGATGAGTGTGAGGCGAAGGATGAGTGTGGGGCGAAGGATGAGTGTGGGGCGAAGGATGAGTGGACTGAGGATGAGTGTGGGGCGAAGGATGAGTGTGGGGCGAAGGATGAGTTCACTGAGGATGAGTGTGGGGCAAAGGATGAGTTGAATGAGGATGAGTGTGGGGCAAAGGATGAGTTGACTGAGGATGAGTGTGGGGCGAAGGATGAGTGGACTGAGGATGAGTGTGGGGCAAAGGATGAATTGACTGAGGATGAGTGTGAGGCAAAGAATGAGTTGACTGAGGATGAGTGTGGGGCAAAGGATGAATTGACTGAGGATGAGTGTGGGGCGAAGGATGAGTTGACTGAGGATGAGTGTGGGGCAAAGGATGAGTTGACTGAAGATGAGTGTAGGGCGAAGGATGAGTTGACTGAGGATGAGTGTGGGGCAAAGGATGAATTGACTGAGGATGAGTGTGGGGCGAAGGATGAGTTGACTGAGGATGAGTGTGGGGCAAAGGATGAATTGACTGAGGATGAGTGTGGGGCGAAGGATGAGTTGACTGAGGATGAGTGTGGGGCAAAGGATGAGTTGACTGAGGATGAGTGTGGGGCGAAGGATGAGTGGACCTGAGGATGAGTGTGGGGCGAAGGATGAGTTGACTGAGGATGAGTGTGGGGCAAAGGATGAGTTGACTGAGGATGAGTGTGGGGCAAAGGATGAGTTGACTGAGGATGAGTGTGGGGCAAAGGATGAGTTGACTGAGGATGAGTGTGGGGCAAAGGATGAGTTGACTGAGGATGAGTGTGGGGCAAAGGATGAGTTGACTGAGGATGAGTGTGGGGCAAAGGATGAGATGACTGAGGATGAGTGTGGGGCAAAGGATGAGTTGACTGAGATGAGTGTGGGGCGAAGTGTGAGTTGACTGACGATGAGTGTGGGGCGAAGGATGAGTGGACTGAGGACGAGTGTGGGGCAAAGGATGAGTTGACTGAGGATGAGTGTGGGGCAAAGGATGAGTTGAATGAGGATGAGTGTGGGGCAAAGGATCAGTTGACTGAGGATGAGTGTGGGGCAAAGGATGAGTTGACTGAGGATGAGTGTGGGCGAAGGATGAGTGGACTGAGGATGAGTGTGGGGCAAAGGATGAGTTGACTGAGGATGAGTGTGGGGCAAAGGATGAGTTGAATGAGGATGAGTGTGGGGCAAAGGATCAGTTGACTGAGGATGAGTGTGGGGCAAAGGATGAGTTGACTGAGGATGAGTGTGGGGCGAAGGATGAGTGGACTGAGGATGAGTGTGGGGCGAAGGATGAGTTGACTGAGGATGAGTGTGGGGCAAAGGATGAGTTGACTGAGGATGAGTGTGGGGCAAAGGATGAGTTGATTGAGGATGAGTGTGGGGCGAAGGATGAGTGGACTGAGGATGAATGTGGGTCAAAGATGAGTGGACTGAGGATGAATGTGGGTCAAAGGATGAGTGGACTGAGGATGAGTGTGGGGCAAAGGATGAATTGACTGAGGATGAGTGTGAGGCGAAGGATAAGTTGACTGAGGATGAGTGTGGGGCAAAGGATGAATTGACTGTGGATGAGTGTGGGGCGAAGGATGAGTTGACTGAGGATGAGTGTGGGGCAAAGGATGAGTTGACTGAAGATGAGTGTAGGGCGGAGTATGAGTGGACCGAGGATGAGTGTGGGGCGGAGGATGAGTAGACCGAGGATGAGTGTGGGGCAAAGGATGAGTTGACTGAGGATGAGTGTGGGGCAAAGGATGATTTGACTGAGGATGAGTGTGGGGCGAAGGATGAGTGGACTGAGGATGAGGGTGAGGCGGAGGATGAGGGTGAGGCGAAGGATGAGTTGACTGAGGATGAGTGTGTGGCAAAGGATGAGTTGACTGAGGATGAGTGTGGGGCAAAGGATGAGTTGATTGAGGATGAGTGTGGGGCGAAGGATGAGTGGACTGAGGATGAGTGTGGGTCAAAGGATGAGTTGACTGAGGATGAGTGTGGGGCAAAGGATGAATTGACTGAGGATGAGTGTGAGGCGAAGGATGAGTGGACTGAGGATGAGTGTGGGGCAAAGGATGAGTTGACTGAGGATGAGTATGGGGCAAAGGATGAGTGGACTGAAGATGAGTATGGGGCAAAGGATGAGTTGACTGAAGATGAGTATGGGGCAAAGGATGAGTTGACTGAAGATGAGTATGGGGCAAAGGATGAGTTGACTGAGGATGAGTATGGGGCAAAGGATGAGTTGACTGAAGATGAGTGTGGGGCGAATGATGAGTTGACTGAAGATGAGTGTGTGACTTAGGATGAGTGGACTGAAGATGAGTGTGGAACGGAGGATGTGTGGACCGAGGATGAGTGTGTGGCGGAGGATGAGTGTGTGGCTGAGGATGAGTTGACTGGATGAGTGTGGGGCGGAGTATGAGTGGACCGAGGATGAGTGTGTGGCAGAGGATGAGTAGCCTGAATATGAGTGTGGAGCGGAGTATGAGTGGACTGAAGATGAGTGTGTGGCGGAGGATGAGTTGACTGAAGATGAGTGTAGGGCGGAGTATGAGTGGACCGAGGATGAGTGTGTGGCGGAGGATGAGTGTGTGGCTGAGGATGAGTGTGTGGCTTAGGATGAGTTGACTGAATGAGTGTGGGGCGGAGTATGAGTGGACCGAGGATGAGTGTGTGGCGGAGGATGAGTTGACTGAAGATGAGTGTGGGGCGGAGTATGAGTGGACCGAGGATGAGTGTGGGGCGAGGGATGAGTAGACCGAGGATGAGTGTGTGGCGGAGGATGAGTGGACTGAAGATGAGTGTGGGGCGGAGTATGAGTGGACCGAGGACGAGTGTGTGGCAGAGGATGAGTAGCCTGAAGATGAGTGTGGAGCGGAGTATGAGTGGACTGAAGATGAGTGTGTGGCGGAGGATGAGTTGACTGAAGATGGGTGTAGGGCGGAGTATGAGTGGACCGAGGATGAGTGTGGGGCGGAGGATGAGTAGACCGAGGATGAGTGTGTGGCGGAGGATGAGTGGACCGAGGATGCGTGTGGGGCGGAGGATGAGTAGAGCGAGGATGAGTGTGGGGCGGAGTATGAGTGGACCGAGGATGAGTGCGGGGCGGAGTATGAGTAGACCGAGGATGAGTGTGGGGCGGAGTATGAGTGGACCGAGGATGAGTGTGGGGCGGAGGATGAGTAGACCGAGGATGAGTGTTGGGCGGAGTATGAGTGAACCAAGGATGAGTGTGGGGCGGAGGATGAATAGACCGAGGAGGAGTGTGGGGCGGAGTATAAGTGGACCGAGGATGAGTGTGGGGCGGAGGATGAGTAGACCGAGGATGAGTGTGTGGCGGAGGATGAGTGGACTGAAAATGAGTGTGGGGTGGAGTATGAGTGGACCGAGGATGAGTGGACCGAGGATGAGTGGACCGAGGATGAGTGGACCGAGGATGAGTGTGTGGCGGAGGATGAGTGGACTGAAGATGAGTGTGGGGCGGAGTATGTGTGGACCGAAGGTGAGTGTGAGAAAGTGGATGAGTGGACTGAGGATTATTGTGGAGCGGAGGATGAGTGGACAGGATGAGTGTGGGGCAAAGGATGAGTTGACTGAGGATGAGTGTGGGGCGAAGGATGAGTTGAATGAGGATGAGTGTGGGGCAAAGGATGAGTTGACTGAGGATGAGTGTGGGGCGAAGGATGAGTGGACTGAGGATGAGTGTTGGGCGAAGGATGAGTTGACTGAGGATGAGTGTGGGGCAAAGGATGAGTTGAATGAGGATGAGTGTGGGGCAAAGGATGAGTTGATTGAGGATGAGTGTGGGGCGAAGGATGAGTGGACTGAGGATGAGTGTGGGTCAAAGGATGAGTGGACTGAGGATGAGTGTGGGGCAAATGATGAATTGACTGAGGATGAGTGTGAGGCGAAGGATGAGTGGACTGAGGATGAGTGTGGGGCAAAGGATGAGTTGACTGAGTATGGGGCAAAGGATGAGTGGACTGAAGATGAGTATGGGGCGAATAATGAGTTGACTGAAGATGAGTATGGGGCAAAGGATGAGTTGACTGAGGATGAGTATGGGGCAAAGGATGAGTTGACTGAGGATAAGTATGGGGCAAAGGATGAGTTGACTGAAGATGAGTGTGGGGCGAATGATGAGTTGACTGAAGATGAGTGTGGAGCAGAGGATGAGTGGACTGAAGATGAGTGTGTGACGGAGGATGAGTGGACGGAGGATGAGTGTGTGACGGAGGATGAGTGTGTGGCGGAGGATGAGTTGACTGAAGATGAGTGTGGGGCGGAGTATGAGTGGACCGATGATGAGTGTGTGGCGGAGGATGAGTGGACTGAAGATGAGTGTGGGGCGGAGTATGAGTGGACTGAGGATGAGTGGACCGAGGATGAGTGTGTGGTGGAGGATGAGTAGACTGAAGATGAGTGTGGAGCGGAGTATGAGTGGACCGAGGATGAGTGTGTGGCGGAGAATGAGTAGACGAGGATGAGTGTGTGGCGGAGGATGAGTAGACCGAGGATGAGTGTGGGGCGGAGTATGAGTGGACCGAGGATGAGTGCGGGGCGGAGGATGAGTAGACCGAGGATGAGTGTGGGGCGGAGTATGAGTGGACCGAGGATGAGTGTGGGGCGGAGGATGAGTAGACCGAGGATGAGTGTTGGGCGGAGTATGAGTGGACCAAAGATGAGTATGGGGCGGAGGATGAATAGACCGAGGAGGAGTATGGGGCGGAGTATAAGTGGACGAGGATGAGTGTGGGGCGGAGGATGAGTAGACCGAGGATGAGTGTGTGGCGGAGGATGAGTGGACTGAAAATGAGTGTGGGGTGGAGTATGAGTGGACCGAGGATGAGTGGACCGAGGATGAGTGGACCGAGGATGAGTGGACCGAGGATGAGTGTGTGGCGGAGGATGAGTGGACTGAAGATGAGTGTGGGGCGGAGTATGTGTGGACCGAAGGTGAGTGTGAGAAAGTGGATGAGTGGACTGAGGATTATTGTGGAGCGGAGGATGAGTGGACAGGATGAGTGTGGGGCAAAGGATGAGTTGACTGAGGATGAGTGTGGGGCGAAGGATGAGTTGAATGAGGATGAGTGTGGGGCAAAGGATGAGTTGACTGAGGATGAGTGTGGGGCGAAGGATGAGTGGACTGAGGATGAGTGTTGGGCGAAGGATGAGTTGACTGAGGATGAGTGTGGGGCAAAGGATGAGTTGAATGAGGATGAGTGTGGGGCAAAGGATGAGTTGATTGAGGATGAGTGTGGGGCGAAGGATGAGTGGACTGAGGATGAGTGTGGGTCAAAGGATGAGTGGACTGAGGATGAGTGTGGGGCAAATGATGAATTGACTGAGGATGAGTGTGAGGCGAAGGATGAGTGGACTGAGGATGAGTGTGGGGCAAAGGATGAGTTGACTGAGTATGGGGCAAAGGATGAGTGGACTGAAGATGAGTATGGGGCAAATAATGAGTTGACTGAAGATGAGTATGGGGCAAAGGATGAGTTGACTGAGGATGAGTATGGGCAAAGGATGAGTTGACTGAGGATAAGTATGGGGCAAAGGATGAGTGACTGAAGATGAGTGTGGGGCGAATGATGAGTTGACTGAAGATGAGTGTGGAGCAGAGGATGAGTGGACTGAAGATGAGTGTGTGACGGAGGATGAGTGGACGGAGGATGAGTGTGTGACGGAGGATGAGTGTGTGGCGGAGGATGAGTTGACTGAAGATGAGTGTAGGCGGAGTATGAGTGGACCGATGATGAGTGTGTGGCGGAGGATGAGTGGACTGAAGATGAGTGTGGGGCGGAGTATGAGTGGACTGAAGATGAGTGTGTGGCGGAGGATGAGTGTGTGGTGGAGGATGAGTAGACTGAAGATGAGTGTGGAGCGGAGTATGAGTGGACCGAGGATGAGTGTGTGGCGGAGAATGAGTAGACCGAGGATGAGTGTGTGGCGGAGGATGAGTAGACCGAGGATGAGTGTGGGGCGGAGTATGAGTGGACCGAGGATGAGTGCGGGGCGGAGGATGAGTAGACCGAGGATGAGTGTGGGGCGGAGTATGAGTAGACCGAGGATGAGTGTTGGGCGGAGTATGAGTGGACCAAAGATGAGTATGGGGCGGAGGATAAATAGACCGAGGAGGAGTATGGGGCGGAGTATAAGTGGACCGAGGATGAGTGTGGGGCGGAGGATGAGTAGACCGAGGATGAGTGTGTGGCGGAGGATGAGTGGACTGAAAATGAGTGTGGGGTGGAGTATGAGTGGACCGAGGATGAGTGGACCGAGGATGAGTGTGGGGCGAAGGATGAGTAGACTGAAGATGAGTGTGGAGCGGAGTATGAGTGGACCGAGGATGAGTGTGTGGCGGAGGATGAGTTGACTGAAGATGAGTGTGTGGTGGAGGATGAGTGGACCGAGGATGAGTGTGTGGCGGAGGATGAGTAGACTGAGGATGAGTGTGGGGCGAGGAAGAGTGTGGGGCGAGGGATGAGTGGACCGAGGATGAGTGTGTGGCGGAGGATGAGTGGACTGAAGATGAGTGTGTGGCGGAGGATGAGTGGACCGAGGATGAGTGTGTGGCGGAGGATGAGTTGACTGAAGATGAGTGTGTGGCGGAGGATGAGTGGACCGAGGATGAGTTTGTGGCAGAGGATGAGTAGACTGAGGATGAGTGTGGGGCGAGGGATGTGTGGACCGAGGATGAGTGTGTGGCGGAGGATGAGTGGACTGAAGATGAGTGTGTGGTGAAGGATGAGTGTGTGGCGGAGGATGAGTGGACTGATCAGTGTGGGGCAGATGATGAGTGGATTTGAGATGAGTGAAAAACGGAGGATGAGTGGAGTGAGATAAGTTTTGGGCGGAGGATGAGTGGACTGCGATGAGTGTAGGAATGCGAATGAAAGTAAAGAAGCAGTGACATGGAATGACATGAATGTAGGGAGGTGGTTACGTAAAATGAGATGAGTTGAATGAAGCAGACATGTTGGTTACCATAGTTGAATGTCTGTACTGGTGTATTTGACATCATTGTCACGGTGGCTCATAGTGTACACACTGCCATTTTCACAACTAAACGCATTAACGTGACATCAAAGGATGTACTGACAGCAAGAAATAATTCTCAAATAGACACAGTAAAGGAGTTAACGTGACAGCAACATCATCAAGTCGTATTTTCTGTACACTGGAACGGTACATTCACCACAGCCCATTTGAAAGAATCTCTGTCTCTAGCCAGATCTCCCACAGAACATTACATTCACCACAGCCCATTTGAAAGGATCTCTGTCGGATAAAAAAAAATAGAGCCCCAAAAGATGGTATGTGTGTTTCATATACATTTTTCTGAACTGTTTGTTTTGCCGAAGCTCTTGTATCTGATCCCATAAAAGGAGAAAGCCATGATCAATTATAGCCCTTGTATCCTTAAATATGTATCATCATCGTCAACGACCACAACACAGGAAATGGCGACAATTCTAGATTTCAGTTACTTATAAACTATGTATCTGGGGGACTGGGTTATAAACTATGTATCTCGGGGACTGGGTTATAAACTATGTATCTCGGGGACTGGTTATAAACTATGTATCTGGGGGACTGGGTTATAAACTATGTATCTCGGGGACTGGGTTATAAACTATGTATCTGGGGGACTGGGTTATAAACTATGTATCTGGGGGACTTACTTATAAACTATGTATCTGGGGGACTGGGTTATAAACTATGTATCTGGGGGACTGGGTTATAAACTATGTATCTGGGGGACTGGGTTATAAACTATGTATCTGGGGGACTGGGTTATAAACTATGTATCTGGGGGACTTACTTATAAACTATGTATCTGGGGGACTGGGTTATAAACTATGTATCTGGGGGACTTACTTATAAACTATGTATCTCGGGGACTGGGTTATAAACTATGTATCTGGGGGACTGGGTTATAAACTATGTATCTGGGGGACTGGGTTATAAACTATGTATCTGGGGGACTTACTTATAAACTATGTATCTCGGGGACTGGGTTATAAACTATGTATCTGGGGGACTGGGTTATAAACTATGTATCTGGGGGACTTACTTATAAACTATGTATCTGGGGGACTGGGTTATAAACTATGTATCTGGGGGACTTACTTATAAACTATGTATCTCGGGGACTGGGTTATAAACTATGTATCTGGGGGACTGGGTTATAAACTATGTATCTGGGGACTGGGTTATAAACTATGTATCTGGGGGACTGGGTTATAAACCATGTATCTCGGGGACTGGGTTATAAACTATGTATCTCGGGGACTGGGTTATAAACTATGTATCTGGGGGACTGGGTTATAAACTATGTATCTGGGGGACTGGGTTATAAACTATGTATCTGGGGGACTTACTTATAAACTATGTATCTGGGGGACTTACTTATAAACTATGTATCTGGGGGACTGGGTTATAAACTATGTATCTCGGGGATGGGTTATAAACTATGTATCTGGGGGACTTACTTATAAACTATGTATCTCGGGGACTGGGTTATAAACTATGTATCTGGGGGACTTACTTATAAACTATGTATCTGGGGGACTTACTATAAACTATGTATCTCGGGGACTGGGTTATAAACTATGTATCTCGGGGACTGGGTTATAAACTATGTATCTGGGGGACTGGGTTATAAACTATGTATCTCGGGGACTGGGTTATAAACTATGTATCTGGGGGACTGGGTTATAAACTATGTATCTCGGGGACTGGGTTATAAACTATGTATCTGGGGGACTGGGTTATAAACTATGTATCTGGGGGACTGGGTTATAAACTATGTATCTGGGGGACTGGGTTATAAACTATGTATCTGGGGGACTGGGTTATAAACTATGTATCTGGGGGACTGGGTTATAAACTATGTATCTGGGGGACTGGGTTATAAACTATGTATCTGGGGGACTGGGTTATAAACTATGTATCTGGGGGACTGGGTTATAAACTATGTATCTCGGGGACTGGGTTATAAACTATGTATCTGGGGGACTGGGTTATAAACTATGTATCTCGGGACTGGGTTATAAACTATGTATCTCGGGGACTGGGTTATAAACTATGTATCTCGGGGACTGGGTTATAAACTATGTATCTCGGGGACTGGGTTATAAACTATGTATCTCGGGGACTGGGTTATAAACTATGTATCTGGGGGACTTGGTTATAAACTATGTATCTCGGGGACTGGGTTATAAACTATGTATCTGGGGGACTTACTTATAAACTATGTATCTCGGGGACTGGGTTATAAACTATGTATCTCGGGGACTGGGTTATAAACTATGTATCTGGGGGACTTACTTATAAACTATGTATCTCGAGGACTTGGTTATAAACTATGTATCTCGGGGACTGGGTTATAAACTATGTATCTGGGGGACTTACTTATAAACTATGTATCTCGGGGACTGGGTTATAAACTATGTATCTCGGGGACTGGGTTATAAACTATGTATCTCGGGGACTGGGTTATAAACTATGTATCTGGGGGACTTGGTTATAAACTATGTATCTCGGGGACTGGGTTATAAACTATGTATCTGGGGGACTTGGTTATAAACTATGTATCTGGGGGACTTACTTATAAACTATGTATCTGGGGGACTTACTTATAAACTATGTATCTCGGGGACTGGGTTATAAACTATGTATCTGGGGGACTTACTTATAAACTATGTATCTGGGGACTTACTTATAAACTATGTATCTCGGGGACTGGGTTATAAACTATGTATCTGGGGGACTTGGTTATAAACTATGTATCTCGGGGACTGGGTTATAAACTATGTATCTGGGGGACTTGGTTATAAACTATGTATCTGGGGGACTTGGTTATAAACTATGTATCTGGGGGACTTGGTTATAAACTATGTATCTGGGGGACTTACTTATAAACTATGTATCTGGGGGACTTGGTTATAAACTATGTATCTCGGGGACTGGGTTATAAACTATGTATCTGGGGGACTTAGTTATAAACTATGTATCTCGGGGACTGGGTTATAAACTATGTATCTGGGGGACTTACTTATAAACTATGTATCTGGAGGACTTGGTTATAAACTATGTATCTGGGGGACTTACTTATAAACTATGTATCTGGGGGACTTGGTTATAAACTATGTATCTGGGGGACTGGTTATAAACTATGTATCTGGGGGACTTGGTTATAAACTATGTATCTGGGGGACTGGGTTATAAACTATGTATCTGGGGGACTTGGTTATAAACTATGTATCTGGGGGACTTGGTTCTAAACTATGTATCTGGGGGACTTGGTTATAAACTATGCATCTGGGGAACTTACTTATAAACTATGTATCTGGGGGACTTGGTTATAAACTATGTATCTGGGGGACTTGGTTATATAGAATGTATCTGGGGGACTTCGTTATAAACCATGTATCTGGGGGACTTGGTTATAAACTATGTATCTGGGGGACTTGGTTATAAACTATGTATCTGGGGGACTTGGTTATAAACTATGTATCTGGGGGACTTGGTTATAAACTATGTATCTGGGGGACTTATGCTCCATAGGGAGCTGAAAGTGTTTGTTGAAGACCTATGCTCCACAGGGAGCTGAAAGTGTTTGTTGAAGACCTATGCTCCACAGGGAGCTGAAAGTGTTTGTTGAAGACCTATGCTCCACAGGGAGCTGAAAGTGTTTGTTGAAGACCTATGCTCCACAGGGAGCTAAAAAGGTAGAAGAAGAAGAATCTTGAGATCGGCATGTGAGTTCACTAACCATAACGGCACCAATTGGTTATGGTTATCTACCTTTGTGGGGTGGGGGGGGCGCACTTGACGTCATAATAAACGCAATACAACGTAAAGTCTTAGTAATCATTTATGGTATTTAATATTATATTGAGTTATTAGCGGGTCATCATCATTGAGTTATTGAGTTATTAGCGGGTCATCATCACTGAGTTATTTAGTTATTAGCGGGTCATCATCACTGAGTTATTGAGTTATTAGCGGGTCATCATCACTGAGTTATTGAGTTATTAGCGGGTCATCATCACTGAGTTATTGAGCTATTAGCGGGTCATCATCACTGAGTTATTGAGTTATTAGCGGGTCATCATCACTGAGTTATTGAGTTATTAGCGGGTCATCATCACTGAGTTATTGAGTTATTAGCGGGTCATCATCACTGAGTTATTGAGTTATTAGCGGGTCATCATCACTGAGTTATTAGCGGGTCATCATCACTGAGTTATTGAGTTATTGAGTTATTAGCGGGTCATCATCACTGCACTCCGAACATGTCCATAGGTGCTCAGATCCCCTCCTCAGCAAGTCCCTCAGTGTCCAGCGACTGACGACTCCAGTTCTATGTTGGTTGATAAGTCTTCTTACACGCCCACTAAATTTCTCATTTCTGGCTGTGCCCATCTTAACTGCCATCTCTTTGACCCGAAGGAGTGACGTGGACTCATGGTTGTCGAAGTCCTGTGTCCTTCCCACTTCCCGGATGGCATTGATGACGTCCGCCCGATCCATCGGTTGACTGTCCTCAACAGAAACATTATATAACATAACAGAATCTGGGAAATAAATTGTGTATGTTAACAAGACTCTTGAAATGCCTACCTTGTACTGTGTATGTTAACAAGACTCTTGAAATGCCTACCTTGTACTGTGTACGTTAACAAGACTCTTGAAATGCCTACCTTGTACTGTGTATGTTAACAAGACTCTTGAAATGCCTACCTTGTACTGTGTATGTTAACAAGACTCTTGAAATGCCTACCTTGTACTGTGTATGTTAACAAGACTCTTGAAATGCCTACCTTGTACTGTGTATGTTAACAAGACTCTTGAAATGCCTACCTTGTACTGTGTATGTTAACAAGATTCTTGAAATGCCTACCTTGTACTGTGTATGTTAACACGACTCGTGTAATGCCTACCTTGTACTGTGTATGTTAACAAGACTCTTGAAATGCCTACCTTGTACTGTGTATGTTAACAAGACTCTTGAAATGCCTACCTTGTACTGTGTATGTTAACAAGATTCTTGAAATGCCTACCTTGTACTGTGTATGTTAACAAGACTCGTGTAATGCCTACCTTGTACTGTGTATGTTAACAAGACTCTTGAAATGCCTACCTTGTACTGTGTATGTTAACAAGACTCTTGAAATCATGCCTACCTTGTACAAAGCTAGGTGTGATGTGACAGACGGAAATCTGATGGTTTGGTTACACGATGACTTTTGAGCGACTGTCTTATAAAACTTGATACTGATGATGGTTAGGATGAAGTCTGAAGTTATCAAACATTTGAAGGTGCAAAGTCGAAACTTTGTAAGAACGGCAGTCCTTGTGGGCATGCTCAAAGTATGTTGAAAATGCGAGTTCACTAACACACCACACGCCATACACACACACTACACAGCCTCTCTCTCTGTCTCTCTCTCTCTGTCTCTCTCTCTCTCTCTTCTGAAGAACAAGTCCAATAACAAACGACATTTCGTATCCAACTTCCGGGGTTTGTCATAGATTTTCCCTGGGGCCGGTAATCGTGTCGAGGTTTTCACGATAGAATGTTATTTCAGCCTTGATTATATAACTATCCACTATGATTCGGAATAATGTTGACATTATTTTGGAGGTTCGTTTATTATGTTCGAGCACTCGTTCTTTCACCCAGTAGTCCTGTACTTACAACCACCGAAAAAAAAGCTAGTCTAAACTGTAACAACAATGGACGTGGTAGGGGAGGTAAACAACGCGCGGCCTGTGAAGATTTCAGATTGTTCTTGACCTAGTTCTGTTTCAGATAAGTTGAACACGTCCCGGTCAAGATTAAACAGAATGCTGTAGAACTGCCACAGTACACACGTTCTTGAAGCACTTGTCAAACACGTGCACATCCGGTTGGTCTGATTGTAGTCTCTCTGCGTGCCTGTGCCGCTTTAAGCCTTGACTGTCGCTATCTTTTTTTATTTTCATTCTTTGTAGCGCTGTGTACATGTTGACAATCATCTCACACAAAACACATGCACTACGCCACACCCCGCCGTATCATGCCACACAACACACACACACACTCCTAACCTATAGTACGGCATGGGTTTGACCATTATAAACACTTTCATAAAACTACGTGTCATAAGAGCATATCAACGAGGGCACATAAGCAAGCACACATACTGTGATTAATCACATACAGCCACAAGTTTAACTGATACCCTTTGCTGAAGCTCTTACAACATACAAGTTGTTTACAGGCGTTAGATTTATGTCTCTAGCCACGCCCCGAGGGACTGGGTTGTATGTGAATGTCACGTTTTACAATTTCTCTAACCGGAATCCGTGTACACAGATGTCCCTCGCCCTATAGGAAGATATTCTCCGATTTCAGATATGCTCTAATTTTAAAGAGTGATTTTTCACAAAATAGGAACAAATTAATATGTGGTTTCTTTATGACGTTACCTGTCCCTGATCTCTTGGGTATGAGATCCGATATCTAACCGTCTCAGATAACGGCTATAAACTCCGCGTGCACTCGCGCACGTTAAAAATCCCTTGGCAGCTAAAATTGAAACTAGAAGGCCATATTTAGCCGCTGTCCGGGCTAAATAACCTACCCGTTTCAACCAAAAACCCTACCCACACCGTGGATCCTAGTCCGTGTTATTGAATTCGTGCACGTGGCCCAGGTATCGGATGTTCTCCAAGGGTATATCTGAGCTCCCCTAGATTCGTCCAGTGAGCGGTGATGAAGATCCTAACAACAAACAATCTTTCTTATTTATTAGGGGTGGGGGGGGGGTGGCAGATATCAGTTTTTCCCTGACAGCGACCATTCATCTCATGACTCTATTTTCAACTGTTCAGGTTCTCTTTAACGTGCGAACAAGCACACTGGACCTCGTGTTCTTTTTAGTTATCAGAGACGGCCTAAACATTGGATCTCACTACCTGCATGCTAGAGACCAGGTGTGACTACAACCACACAAGAAACAATCCTAGAGACCAGGTGTGACTACAACCACACAAGAAACAATCCTAGAGACCAGGTGTGACTACAACCACGCAAGAAACAATCCTAGAGACCAGGTGTGACTACAACCACACAAGAAACAATCCTAGAGACCAGGTGTGACTACATCCACGCAAGAAACAATGCTAGAGACCAGGTGTGACTACATCCACGCAAGAAACAATGCTAGAGACCAGGTGTGACTACAACCACACAAGAAACAATGCTAGAGACCAGGTGTGACTACAACCACGCAAGAAACAATGCTAGAGACCAGGTGTGACTACAACCACACAAGAAACAATGCTAGAGACCAGGTGTGACTACAACCACGCAAGAAACAATGCTAGAGACCAGGTGTGACTACAACCACACAAGAAACAATGCTAGAGACCAGGTGTGACTACAACCACACAAGAAACAATGCTAGAGACCAGGTGTGACTACAACCACACAAGAAACAATGCTAGAGACAGGTGTGACTACAACCACACAAGAAACAATGCTAGAGACCAGGTGTGACTACAACCACGCAAGAAACAATGCTAGAGACCAGGTGTGACTACAACCACGCAAGAAACAATGCTAGAGACCAGGTGTGACTACATCCACGCAAGAAACAATGCTAGAGACCAGGTGTGACTACATCCACGCAAGAAACAATGCTAGAGACCAGGTGTGACTACATCCACGCAAGAAACAATGCTAGAGACCAGGTGTGACTACATCCACGCAAGAAACAATCCTAGAGACCAGGTGTGACTACAACCACGCAAGAAAACAATCCTAGAGACCAGGTGTGACTACAACCACGCAAGAAACAATCCTAGAGACCAGGTGTGACTACAACCACGCAAGAAACAATCCTAGAGACCAGGTGTGACTACAAACACGCAAGAAACAATGCTAGAGACCAGGTGTGACTACATCCACGCAAGAAACAATCCTAGAGACCAGGTGTGACTATAACCACGCAAGAAACAATCCTAGAGACCAGGTGTGACTACAACCACACAAGAAACAATGCTAGAGACCAGGTGTGACTACAACCACACAAGAAACAATCCTAGAGACCAGGTGTGACTACAACCACACAAGAAACAATGCTAGAGACCAGGTGTGACTACAACCACACAAGAAACAATGCTAGAGACCAGGTGTGACTACAACCACGCAAGAAACAATCCTAGAGACAAGGTGTGACTACAACCACACAAGAAACAATGCTAGAGACCATTTGTGACTACAACCACGCAAGAAACAATGCTAGAGACCAGGTGTGACTACAACCACACAAGAAACAATGCTAGAGACCAGGTGTGACTACAACCACGCAAGAAACAATGCTAGAGACCAGGTGTGACTACAACCACGCAAGAAACAATCCTAGAGACCAGGTGTGACTACAACCACGCAAGAAACAATGCTAGAGACCAGGTGTGACTACAACCACACAAGAAACAATGCTAGAGACCAGGTGTGACTACAACCACACAAGAAACAATGCTAGAGACCAGGTGTGACTACATCCACGCAAGAAACAATCCTAGAGACCAGGTGTGACTACAACCACACAAGAAACAATCCTAGAGTCCAGGTGTGACTACATCCACACAAGAAACAATCCTAGAGACCAGGTGTGACTACAACCACACAAGAAACAATCCTAGAGACCAGGTGTGACTACAACCACGCAAGAAACAATGCTAGAGACCAGGTGTGACTACATCCACACAAGAAACAATCCTAGAGACCAGGTGTGACTACAACCACACAAGAAACAATCCTAGAGACCAGGTGTGACTACAACCACACAAGAAACAATCCTAGAGACCAGGTGTGACTACAACCACACAAGAAACAATACTAGAGACCAGGTGTGACTACAACCACACAAGAAACAATACTAGAGACCAGGTGTGACTACATCCACGCAAGAAACAATGCTAGAGACCAGGTGTGACTACAACCACACAAGAAACAATGCTAGAGACCAGGTGTGACTACATCCACACAAGAAACAATGCTAGAGACCAGGTGTGACTACATCCACACAAGAAACAATGCTAGAGACCAGGTGTGACTACATCCACACAAGAAACAATACTAGAGACCAGGTGTGACTACATCCACACAAGAAACAATGCTAGAGACCAGGTGTGACTACAACCACACAAGAAACAATCCTAGAGACCAGGTGTGACTACAACCACACAAGAAACAATACTAGAGACCAGGTGTGACTACATCCACACAAGAAACAACGGATTTGAAGCGAAACATTTGAGCCGTCTGTGGTTGGATTCGAACCTGTGATGTTCTTTCCCAGAGGCGGACATCTTACCTGTAGAATCTTGACCCATTCACCTGACTCTTTATTTGAATGTTCCTCTGACTATTGTGATATATGTAGGTCCGCCCAAGCAAACTGCAATAATGAGAATGGGCTCTCTTTCCTTAGAGTGTCAGTATTTTCCACCTTTTCCTATAATGCCGGCGTTCTATAAGAACATTTGGCTTTAATTTATTTTGGAAACCGTTTCTTTTTATAACGCTCACTTCTTTATCATTGAAACTCATGATGAAGTATGTTGAATTCATTGCTTAAAGAATGTGTATTGGGGCCGTCTCTTCTCTCATTCATACTATCCTCATATATACAAAGTATTTCTATTCCTCTCTTCTCTCATTCATACTATCCTCATATATACAAAGTATTTCTATTCCTCTCTTCTCTCATTCATACTATCCTCATATATACAAAGTATTTCTATTCCTCTCTTCTCTCATTCATACTATCCTCATATATACAAAGTATTTCTATTCCTCTCTTCTCTCATTCATACTATCCTCATATATACAAAGTATTTCTATTCCTCTCTTCTTCTCCTTACGGGTTATCTTGTGTGTTCTTTACAGGCACATTCTCATTGCATTCCTTACAGATGTATTTTCTCTCGCTCTCTCTCTTTCTCTTACATTTCCCCCCTCTTGCTATCGTAACAATTATATTTCTCGCTCTTCTTACATATTCTCTCTTGTTCTCCATACATATTCTATCTCGCTATCTTGCGTACTCTCTCTCACCATCCTGATATATTCTCTCTTGCAATCTCACATATACTACATTGCTCTCCAATTATTTTCTCACTCGCTATCTCATATATTCTCTCTTGCTATCTTACATATTCTCTCCTTTGCTCGCCTTACATATTCTAATTGCTTCTACCTTACATATCTTTCCTCACATGTTCTCTCTCCCTCTCCTTACATATTCTCTACGATCTCCTTACATATCCCATCTCGTTGTCTTACATATTCTTTCTCCTTACATATTCTTTCTCCTTACATATTCTCCCTCTCGTTCTTCTTGCATTTTCTTTCTCGCTCTCCTTATATATTATCTGTGTCGCTATCTAACATATCTCTCTCGCTCTCCTTATATATTATCTGTGTCGCTATCTAACATATCTCTCTCACTCTTCTTATATATTATCTGTGTCACTATCTAACATATCTCTCTCACTCTCCTTATATATTATCTGTGTCACTATCTAACATATCTCTCTCACTCTTCTTATATATTATCTGTGTCACTATCTAACATATCTCTCTCACTCTTCTTATATATTATCTGTGTCACTATCTAACATATCTCTCTCACTCTTCTTATATATTATCTGTGTCACTATCTAACATATCTCTCTCGCTCTCCTTATATATTATCTGTGTCACTATCTAACATATCTCTCTCACTCTTCTTATATATTATCTGTGTCACTATCTAACATATCTCTCTCACTCTTCTTATATATTATCTGTGTCACTATCTAACATATCTCTCTCGCTCTCCTTATATATTATCTGTGTCACTATCTAACATATCTCTCTCACTCTTCTTATATATTATCTGTGTCACTATCTAACATATCTCTCTCACTCTTCTTATATATTATCTGTGTCACTATCTAACATATCTCTCTCACTCTCCTTATATATTATCTGTGTCGCTATCTAACATATCTCTCTCGCTCTCCTTATATATTATCTGTGTCGCTATCTAACATATCTCTCTCACTCTTCTTATATATTATCTGTGTCACTATCTAACATATCTCTCTCACTCTCCTTATATATTATCTGTGTCACTATCTAACATATCTCTCTCACTCTTCTTATATATTATCTGTGTCACTATCTAACATATCTCTCTCACTCTTCTTATATATTATCTGTGTCACTATCTAACATATCTCTCTCACTCTTCTTATATATTATCTGTGTCACTATCTAACATATCTCTCTCGCTCTCCTTATATATTATCTGTGTCACTATCTAACATATCTCTCTCACTCTCCTTACATTATCTCTCCCACTCCTATTCTCATTGACAAAACTCTCTCTTGCTCTCTCCAAGACTCTTTTCAAGGACACAATCTTTGTCGTTCTTTCACTACCTCCTATCACTCTTTCGTACACATTCGCTTTTATTTTATTCACTCTCTCCTTTCATGTACACTCTTTTTCATACTTTCTTCCCCTATACACAAAACTATCACAATTTCTCCCCCCCCACCCTCCGCACACACTTTCTTATCCCTGATAAGACCCCTATCACACTTTCTTATCTCCTGATAAGACCCCTATCACACTTTCTTATCCCCTGATAAGACCACTATCACACTTTCTTATCTCCTGATAAGACCCCTATCACACTTTCTTATCCCTGATAAGACCCCTATCACACTTTCTTATCTCCTGATAAGACCACTATCACACTTTCTTATCCCCTGATAAGACCCCTTTCACACTTTCTTATCTCCTGATAAGACCCCTATCACACTTTCTTATCCCTGATAAGACCCCTATCACACTTTCTTATCCCCTGATAAGACCCCTATCACACTTTCTTATCCCCTGATAAGACCCCTATCACACTTTCTTATCCCCTGATAAGACCCCTATCACACTTTCTTATCCCCTGATAAGACCCCTATCACACTTTCTTATCTCCTGATAAGACCCCTATCACACTTTCTTATCTCCTGATAAGACCACTATCACACTTTCTTATTCCCTGATAAGACCACTATCACACTTTCTTATCCCCTGATAAGACCCCTATCACACTTTCTTATCTCCTGATAAGTCCACTATCACACTTTCTTATCCCCTGATAAGACCACTATCACACTTTCTTATCTCCTGATAAGTCCACTATCACACTTTCTTATCCCTGATAAGACCACTATCACACTTTCTTATCTCCTGATAAGTCCACTATCACACTTTCTTATCCCCTGATAAGTCCACTATCACACTTTCTTATCTCCTGATAAGTCCACTATCACACTTTCTTATCTCCTGATAAGTCCACTATCACACTTTCTTATTCCCTGATAAGACCACTATCACACTTTCTTATCCCCTGATAAGTCCACTATCACACTTTCTTATCCCCTGATAAGTCCACTATCACACTTTCTTATCCCCTGATAAGTCCACTATCACACTTTCTTATTCCCTGATAAGACCACTATCACACTTTCTTATCCCCTGATAAGTCCACTATCACACTTTCTTATCTCCTGATAAGTCCACTATCACACTTTCTTATCCCTGATAAGACCACTATCACACTTTCTTATCCCCTGATAAGACCACTATCACACTTTCTTATTCCCTGATAAGACCTCTATCACACTTTCTTATTCCCTGATAAGACCTCTATCACACTTTCTTATCCCTGATAAGACCTCTATCACACTTTCTTATCCCCTGATAAGACCACTATCACACTTTCTTATCCCCTGATAAGTCCACTATCACACTTTCTTATTCCCTGATAAGACCACTATCACACTTTCTTATTCCCTGATAAGACCTCTATCACACTTTCTTATTCCCTGATAAGACCACTATCACACTTTCTTATCCCTGATAAGACCACTATCACACTTTCTTATCCCCTGATAAGACCACTATCACACTTTCTTATCTCCTGATAAGACCCTATCACACTTTCTTATCCCTGATAAGACCACTATCACACTTTCTTATCCCTGATAAGACCACTATCACACTTTCTTATCTCCTGATAAGACCACTATCACACTTTCTTATCTCCTGATAAGACCACTATCACACTTTCTTATCTCCTGATAAGACCACTATCACACTTTCTTATCTCCTGATAAGACCACTATCACACTTTCTTATCTCCTGATAAGACCACTATCACACTTTCTTATCTCCTGATAAGACCACTATCACACTTTCTTATCTCCTGATAAGACCACTATCACACTTTCTTATCTCCTGATAAGACCACTATCACACTTTCTTATCTCCTGATAAGACCACTATCACACTTTCTTATCTCCTGATAAGACCACTATCACACTTTCTTATCTCCTGATAAGACCACTATCACACTTTCTTATCTCCTGATAAGACCACTATCACACTTCTTATCTCCTGATAAGTCCACTATCACACTTTCTTATCCCCTGATAAGTCCACTATCACACTTTCTTATCTCCTGATAAGTCCACTATCACACTTTCTTATCTCCTGATAAGTCCACTATCACACTTTCTTATCCCCTGATAAGACCACTATCACACTTTCTTATCCCCTGATAAGACCCCTATCACACTTTCTTATCCCCTGATAAGACCACTATCACACTTTCTTATCCCCTGATAAGACCACTATCACACTTTCTTATCCCCTGATAAGACCACTATCACACTTTCTTATCCCCTGATAAGACCACTATCACACTTTCTTATCCCCTGATAAGACCACTATCACACTTTCTTATCCCCTGATAAGACCACTATCACACTTTCTTATCCCCTGATAAGACCACTATCACACTTTCTTATCCCCTGATAAGACCACTATCACACTTTCTTATCCCCTGATAAGACCACTATCACACTTTCTTATCCCCTGATAAGACCACTATCACACTTTCTTATCCCTGATAAGACCACTATCACACTTCTTATCCCCTGATAAGTCCACTATCACACTTTCTTATCCCCTGATAAGACCACTATCACACTTTCTTATCCCCTGATAAGACCACTATCACACTTTCTTATCCCTGATAAGACCACTATCACACTTTCTTATCCCCTGATAAGTCCACTATCACACTTTCTTATCCCCTGATAAGACCACTATCACACTTTCTTATCCCCTGATAAGACCACTATCACACTTTCTTATCCCCTGATAAGTCCACTATCACACTTTCTTATTCCCTGATAAGACCACTATCACACTTTCTTATTCCCTGATAAGACCTCTCACACTTTCTTATTCCCTGATAAGACCACTATCACACTTCTTATTCCCTGATAAGACCAATATCACACTTTCTTATTCCCTGATAAGACCACTATCACACTTTCTTATCCCCTGATAAGACCACTATCACACTTTCTTATTCCCTGATAAGACCACTATCACACTTTCTTATTCCCTGATAAGACCACTATCACACTTTCTTATTCCCTGATAAGACCTCTATCACACTTTCTTATTCCCTGATAAGACCACTATCACACTTTCTTATTCCCTGATAAGACCAATATCACACTTTCTTATCCCTGATAAGACCACTATCACACTTTCTTATTCCCTGATAAGACCACTATCACACTTTCTTATTCCCTGATAAGACCACTATCACACTTTCTTATTCCCTGATAAGACCTCTATCACACTTTCTTATCCCCTGATAAGATCCCTATCACACTTTCTTATTCCCTGATAAGACCTCTATCACACTTTCTTATTCCCTGATAAGACCTCTATCACACTTTCTTATCCCTGATAAGATCCCTATCACACTTTCTTATCCCCTGATAAGACCACTATCACACTTTCTTATCCCCTGATAAGACCACTATCACACTTTCTTATCCCCTGATAAGTCCACTATCACACTTTCTTATCCCCTGATAAGACCACTATCACACTTTCTTATCCCCTGATAAGACCACTATCACACTTTCTTATCCCCTGATAAGACCACTATCACACTTTCTTATCCCCTGATAAGACCTCTATCACACTTTCTTATCCCTGATAAGACCACTATCACACTTTCTTATCTCCTGATAAGACCTCTATCACACTTTCTTATCTCCTGATAAGACCTCTATCACACTTTCTTATCCCCTGATAAGACCTCTATCACACTTTCTTATCTCCTGATAAGACCTCTATCACACTTTCTTATCTCCTGATAAGACCTCTATCACACTTTCTTATCCCCTGATAAGACCTCTATCACACTTTCTTATCTCCTGATAAGACCACTATCACACTTTCTTATCCCTGATAAGACCTCTATCACACTTTCTTATCCCCTGATAAGACCACTATCACACTTTCTTATCCCTGATAAGTCCACTATCACACTTTCTTATTCCCTGATAAGACCACTATCACACTTTCTTATCCCTGATAAGACCTCTATCACACTTTCTTATTCCTGATAAGACCACTATCACACTTTCTTATTCCCTGATAAGACCACTATCACACTTTCTTATTCCCTGATAAGACCAATATCACACTTTCTTATTCCCTGATAAGACCACTATCACACTTTCTTATCCCCTGATAAGACCACTATCACACTTTCTTATTCCCTGATAAGACCACTATCACACTTTCTTATTCCCTGATAAGACCACTATCACACTTTCTTATTCCCTGATAAGACCTCTATCACACTTTCTTATTCCCTGATAAGACCACTATCACACTTTCTTATTCCCTGATAAGACCAATATCACACTTTCTTATCCCCTGATAAGACCACTATCACACTTTCTTATTCCCTGATAAGACCACTATCACACTTTCTTATTCCCTGATAAGACCACTATCACACTTTCTTATTCCCTGATAAGACCTCTATCACACTTTCTTATCCCCTGATAAGATCCCTATCACACTTTCTTATTCCCTGATAAGACCTCTATCACACTTTCTTATTCCCTGATAAGACCTCTATCACACTTTCTTATCCCCTGATAAGATCCCTATCACACTTTCTTATTCCCTGATAAGACCTCTATCACACTTTCTTATTCCCTGATAAGACCTCTATCACACTTTCTTATCCCCTGATAAGATCCCTATCACACTTTCTTATTCCCTGATAAGATCCCTATCACACTTTCTTATTCCCTGATAAGACCACTATCACACTTTCTTATTCCCTGATAAGACCTCTATCACACTTTCTTATCCCCTGATAAGATCCCTATCACACTTTCTTATTCCCTGATAAGACCACTATCACACTTTCTTATTCCCTGATAAGACCTCTATCACACTTTCTTATTCCCTGATAAGATCCCTATCACACTTTCTTATTCCCTGATAAGACCACTATCACACTTTCTTATTCCCTGATAAGACCACTATCACACTTTCTTATTCCCTGATAAGACCACTATCACAAGTCTAAATCTACAAGTGGTAGATGAAATCAACAAGTGTTTGATGAAATCTACAAGTGGTAGATGAAATCAACAAGTGTTTGATGAAATCTACAAGTGTTTGATGAAATCTACAAGTGGTTGATCTATCTATCTTTCTATCTTTCGTTCTGAAGTATTGTCTATATCTGCAATGTCGTTTCCTGTATAAATTTTACTGTCTTTTGTAATTCTTGCAGTGGCCCATATTGTTTTGTCTGTAGTGTTGTATCTATGGGCCAATGGATTTTCCTCAGTCTACTATATTCAGTGCAGTCTTGAAGTTTGTGTTCAGCAGTCTGGGGTGCCTGTCCACATGTACAAGTAGTTGATGTGCCGATCTTGAATTTTGTATACATGTGACTATGAAGTCGATTGTGTCCTGTTCTTAGGCGTATAATGATAACTTGTTCATATCTATTCATATTATGAAAGGCATCCTGATTTGGGGCTTGTGGTCCTCTGATTGATTTGATTATCTGTTTCTTATGATGGTATGTAACTGGTGTATCTAGTTGTGTGCCTGTTGAACCTTCCTTTGCCAACTGATCTGCTTTCTCATTTCCTGGTATTCCACAGTGAGACGGGATCCACTGCAGGGCAACCCTGTGGTGCTTGCAGAGTTCAGTCAATAAGGTCTGCAGATGTGGTAATTTTCTGGATTGTAGTGCCTGGAGTACTGATCTTGCATCTGTCAAAAACACTACAGGCTGTGGGCTAAGATTACTGTTCAGCAGTTTTTCTATTGCCAACTTTATTGCTTGTATTTCTGCATCATAATTGTGACAATATTTCCCTGTTGCTATTTTATTCATATCCCTAGTGTTATTTGGGTACTCTATATATGCACCTGCTCCCCCATTCTTTACTGCATTCTGTGCTGATCCATCTGTGTACACACGGATCCATAGGTCTTGTGGGTATTTTTCATCCAGGAAACTGAGAGTTATTGTTTTTCGCTGTAGACTATTTTGTTCCTCTTTGTCAACTATTCCTTTCACTTCTGTCCGTATTTGAACTGATAATCCTGATTCATCTGTCCAGGGAGTCTGTTCTGGTATGGGCAGAAGGGGTTTAACAACTCTTGGCATGTCTGGTGTTTGTCTACTAATACGCTTGGCTTGGTGGATAAAGCTGCTTCTCTTAAGTCGTCCCAATGCAAGATTTTGGAATCTGTCCTTCATTGGATGTCTCGGCATGCATACAAATTTTTCTGCCTGTTTCAGCACCTTTGTGTCTCTCCGTTTTCTCAGTGCTGGTATCCTCCACAATTTCTCCATCTCCAATATTGGTGTTGATTTCATTGCTCCTGTGATGACCCTAAGTGCCTGGTTTTGTACTTTATCCAGTTCTTGCAATGTGGTGTTTGATGCTGAGCACCATGCGGATGATCCATATTCTAAATGTGGGCGTATACTCTGTTGGTAAACTTTACTGAGTATTTTCCCACTCGCACCCCATGTGGTTCCACACAACTTTCTTAGAATAGCCAATTTCCTCCTTGCTTTTTGGGTTGCCTTATTTATCTGCTGTTTCCAAGATAGTTTGTTATCAAATGTAACTCCGAGATATGTAGCTTGTATGTCTTCTTTCACAGGCTCATTGTTTATGTAGATAGCTCCTGCTTTTTGTTTTGGGGACAGTGTGAAAAGTGTAGTACTGCATTTGTCTGTATTGATGCTGATACACCATCTATTTGTCCATGAATTCAGTGCATTCATAGCTCTTTGTAGCAATTTGGAGGCCACTGTTGCATACTCCTCTGTGCACCACATTACCAAGTCATCTGCATACATTGCCACTTTGATGCCATGTGGTAGTTCAGTAACTAGGTCATTGATGTAGACTAGAAAAAGTGTTGGAGATAGTACCCCTCCCTGTGGAACGCCCTGGCGCAATAAGACCTTCTTACTCTTAAGACAATCCAGTTGCACTCTGGCTCTCCTATTATGCAGGTATGCTTTGACCCATTTGTACATCCTGCCATTTACTCCATAATTTCTCAGTTTCTTCAAAAGCCCTTCCTTCCATACCTTATCAAATGCTTTATTTAGGTCTATCCATGCTGCTAGTACCAGTTTCTTTTCTTGAAAAGCATCCTCAATTTCCTGGGAAAGATAGGTTGCTTGATCTTCGGTAGACTAACAGGTAGAGTAACACTGTCTAAAGCCTGCTTGTTGTGGGACAAGGAAATTTTCACTTTCCAGGTATCACTGCAGTCTGAGATTGATTATACGTTCCATTGTTTTACACAAACAGCTTGTAAGGCTGATTGGACTATAGCTGGATGTTGTTCGAACCATCTTTTCCTGGCTTTAGTAATGGTATCATAATTGCTTCTCTCCATGCCTGTGGCACTCTACTTGTGATCCAAATGTTGTAGATCTGCAGTAGTTTTGCTTTAGCTGCAGTTCCCAAGTTCTTAATCATTTCATTGGACACTCCATCATTGCCTGGTGACTTTTTCATTTTTAATTTGGATATTGCCAGCTCTAGCTCTCTTTGTGTAATGGGTATTTCCATGACTTCATGTGCGTTCTCTTCTTGTCTTGCATTTTGTTGTTTTAAACGGGTCTCTTGTCGTTTTTCTAGGCTAATTTCAATATTATTGTCATTTGCAAAGGAGTCTGCAAAGTAATTTGCTGCATGTTTACCTGTTAGAATGTTTCCATCCTTCTTCAGTGTAATTTTGGTGTTCCTTTCTGTACCCTCATCATTCAGCTGTTTTACAAGCTTCCACATTTTTCTTGTGTCTCGTTCAAGATTCAAGGACTCTGTTTTCTCTTTCCAGCTTCTCCGTCTGGCTTGTAGTTTAGCCCGTTGAAATTTGGCTTTAGCATGCTGGTAGTTGTTGTGGTGTTCTTGGCAAGGGTTATTTTCTGCTTGCTTTCGAGATGTTTCCATGTCATTGTGTAGTTGCTCTAGTTCACTACTCCAGTATGGTTTGTAGTGTTTCCGTGCCCCTCTAGGTATTGTTTCACTGGCAGCTTGTATTATTAGTCTACTGAATTCATCAACTATTTTGTTGATGTCTCTGTCTGTATTTATATCTTTAGTCAGTACACTGGTGTAGTGTTGATACATTTTCCAGTCTGCCTTTGTGTAATTCCATCTGGAGAGAGTGCTGCTCTCCCTGATGGCCTTATTTTGTACCACTAAAAAGACAGGTCGGTGGTCGCTGCCTCCAAGTTGTTTCCCAACAATTCGTGTGATATTTCAATCCAGGTCTGGTGAATGGAAAGCAAGGTCTGGTGTAGATGTGGTATGCCATGATCTGGAGTAGAATGTTGGTGGATCTGTTGCCTGGTTTAATAGTATAAGCCCATTGTCATCCTGCCAATTTTCAAGCTCTTCACCTCTCTTGTCCATATGTTCATAGCCCCAGCTCTGTGAGTGGCTGTTAAAGTCTCCACATACAATTATTCTTTCTTGTAATGTAATTGTGTCTAGTGCTAGTGGGCGGTCACTCGGACAGTAGTAGTTAAGTAGATGGAAGTCTATATTTCCTGTCCTGAGGTGCAGTATTTGATATTCCGCCCCATCCATATACACTTCAATCTGACATGCATTAATGTTGTTCCTTACAAGAGTCAGTATTCCGCCCTTTTGTCTATTTATTCTGTCAGATCGGTAGCACTGGTATCACCTAATCTTCAAGGCTATGTCGTTGTTTAGATGGGTTTCCTGCAAACAGCATATGCTTATTTGTTCTTCATGCAGGATATTTTCTAATTCTATCTTTTTACTGTACCCATCTCTTTTGCTGTTGATGCCTTCAGCATTCCAGTGCATTATTTTTAGTGGTCTTATTTTGGATTGGCCAGTAGCTCCATTCTCTCGCCCCCTGACTCCACAGAGCGGTTGAGAAGGACATCCAGTAATAGAGGTTGGGCCCTTTCGAGGCTGAGGACCCGGCGCTGCTCCTGCCTGAGTGCCCATCACAGGGCGAGTGCCATATCGATTTGCGGTTATAGACATACTTCCATTTGCGTTGAGTGCGTGGTATCCTGATTGTCGTGCGCCTTTTGGCTGGTTGCCTCCGACTTCAGCACTTGAACTTGCTAGAGCAGACTGTGGTCTTGCTCGGTTGTAGGAAGGCCTGGCCAGTCTTAGTTTTCAGTCCCTGGTGACTGTTAAGCCCCATCCCCACGACAAGGAGCTGGCCTTGATGAGTCAAGTGGTTGATGAAATCTACAAGTGGTTGATGAAATCTACAAGTGTTTGATGAAATCTACGATTTTATTTTTATTCTTCTAAAAAATGTGTTTTCGAGTTTCATTATCCATTTGACCAAACTCGTATCTAGCCACTTGCAACAAAACAAACAAATCGCTGAACAGACAACACGTATAATAGGCAATCGACTTTAGAATAACAGACAACACGTATAATAGGCAATCGACTTTAGAATAACAGACAACACGTATAATAGGCAATCGACTTTAGAATAACAGACAACACGTATAATAGGCAATCGACTTTAGAATAACAGACAACACGTATAATAGGCAATCGACTTTAGAATAACAGACAACACGTATAATAGGCAATCGACTTTAGAATAACAGACAACACGTATAATAGGCAATCGACTTTAGAATAACAGACAACACGTATAATAGGCAATCGACTTTAGAATAACAGACAACACGTATAATAGGTAATCGACTTTAGAATAACAGACAACACGTATAATAGGCAATCGACTTTAGAATAACAGACAACACGTATAATAGGCAATCGACTTTAGAATATGAGGTAGGGAGGTGTCACAAGAACTTCATTAATCTATCAGTAAATTTTCTGATTTCAAAGAAAAAACAGACATTAAGCGCACAATATGATATAAATATATAATTAAATATGGGATGTCAGGAGCCGCGATAAATCAGTGGTTGGTGAACTGGACTACAAAGAAAAAGAGGTAGGGTTCGATCCCAACCGATGGCTTCCGGGTTCACCCAGCCATAAATGGGTACCGTATTTTTTTCTGGTAAAGTAAAGCGGCACGGGCGTAATACCGACCACATTACCCTAAAAATCATGTGCTGAAGGTCTGTAAAATTGATAGTCACTAACATCATATTCCCTATACGCCACTTGGTGTGACGGGGGCTCTTGACTTTTATTTTACTATGGGATGTCAGTCCTTCTAAACAGATGGACACTCGACAAAAATAATGTCAGTTTGGAGCATTATTTGCCATACGTTAATCACAGCTACCTATAGATTTACTAAGGCCCGCAGGCAGATAATAAAAGCATCCAAACAGCGTGACGATTTTAGATACAGGCTCCTTCTCACAAACCTGAATACGTCACGCTGGGCGGAGGTTTTCTGGGAATTTCCTCTCAGCCCACAAACCTTAGTAAGTCTATGGTTGGCTGTGAGTTAACAGTGAGTTGTGATGAGATTTAATCTTAGGAGAAGGTTAGTTGGACGAGGTAAACAAAAGTAAAGTACCCCAGTCACGCCAAGTGGCGTATATGGAATATGGTGTTAGTGACCACAAATTGTACAGACCTTCGGCACATGATTTTTGGGGTAATGTGGTCGGTATTACGCCCGTGCCGCCTTACTTTCCCAGAAAAAAATCCAGTTGGACGAGGTACGCATGGCTTAATCTTATTCCAACTGAAGTCCTTGACGAGAGACGGCAAATGAGGACAAGGAATACTTCTGGTGAACAGGCAACAAAGATTCCAAACTTGCCTCTACGTTCAGTTATTTTCGACCTAATTTGACCTTTAACTATGAATCGACTTAAGTTGATCCTTGATTATTAATCGACTTAAGTTGATCGTTGATTATTAATCGACTTAAGTTGATCCTTGATTATTAATCGACATAATTTTATCTTTGGAAATGAATCGATTAAATGTAACCTTCGATACTGAATCGACTTAGTTTGATCTTCGATGAGCAATCTTATCTTCTTCTGAAGCGTTCACCCGACGACAATTTCTCTTCATCGTCCCCCCTTAAAAGGACGTCACATCGGCGTTAAGTCGCTAGTTTCCGCTACAGCCGCGATAATTGCGCCTGCAAAGTCTGACACATCTGCCATCGACATGGCATGTTTAGATCCAAGATTCCCACTTCGATCCCTGGTCTCCTAGCCACACCCGACAGTTGCCTGAGACACCACAGGGAGGTGGAGTTGGGTTTGTATAGCTCTGTTGTTGCACGACCCTGGCGCATGCACTCAGTTAGGAGTTTCTGACCGCTCTCAGACTAGATGTTCATGTTACATCATCATGATGATGTAACACGTTCTTTACAGAACGTTACATTCAGCATTGACGTCTGAAAGAATCCGTCTTTAGTCTGATCTTCCATCTCTTCTGTTGTCATGTCAAAGGTCTCATTGATATCTTGAAACCACCTTCTTCTTGGTCTGCTCCAGGAACCGTAGCTTCCATTACTGTTCTCTCCAGCTCACTGTATCTTTTAACATGGCAATAGTATTTTAATTTCCTCAGTAGAATGGCGTTTATAAACCAGTTCTTTTTAATATTTAAATCTTTCAATATGTTTTCATTGTTCTTCTTCAATGTTATGAAAGAGGCCAAAGCAAAAAGATAGCTAACTTCCAATATTAGGAAGAAACAATCATCATTTTTGGCCATGTAATGAGAAGAGAACAGCTGGAATATATTGTAACAACTGGGAAAATTGAGGGATGAAGAGATAGAGGGAAACAAAGAGAAAAGATACCAGACAGTTTAAGAGAATGGCTTGGCAGAAGGTCAACAACAGAAACGATAAATAACTGCCGAGATCAAAAGTTGTGGAGAGACATGATCATCTACGCCAGCAGGCCCGGCACATGATGATCTTGATCAATTTCCAGACTACCTCAAGAATGTTTTTGTAGCATTTTGTTTCAAGAGAATCGATTTTATTTTTTGCTGTTTGCGAGTTTGTCCATGATTCGCAACCATATGTTGTTTTTGGGAAGATACATGCTCTCAGCAACTTTATTTTAACTGCATTGCTAGTATTGCGCCACCTTAGTGTTGTGCCACGTTAGTGTTGTGCCACGTTAGTGTTGCGCCACGTTAGTGTTGCGTCACGTTAGTGTTGCGCCACGTTAGTGTTGTGCCACGTATTCTTCGCCACATTTAATTTGTGTGTTGCTGTTGCTGGGCACGTGCCCCTATCACAAGTTCAATGTCAACACACACCCTGTTCTTCCACTATTATATTTACACACTCAACTGCAGAATATGGTCTATGCATGCTTGTTATTCTTTTCCTATAGGTCTAGTTCAAAGATATGTAATCATGTGAGACTAGAAGTAAGACAGTGAAAAGCAGATCAGAAATCATTTGATCCCAGCCCTTGTTTACATCATGCGAGAACTCACGCGTGAACCTCATAGTCATGGTTGGCAGGTGAAATGTGACAGGAACGTGAACCTCATAGTCATGGTTGGCAGGTGAAATGTGACAGGAACGTGAACCTTATAGCCATGGTTGGCAGGTGAAATGTGACAGGAACATTTGACAAAATCATATTTTGTAAAAAACTTCTTTGTCTAGTGATACGTGAATATCCTGATATTTTTTAATGGATCACATATTTCTGTTTATCCTGTGATACGTGAATATCCTGATATTTTTTAATGGATCACATATTTCTGTTTATCCTGTGATACGTGAATATCCTGATATTTTTAATGGATCACATATTTCTGTTTATCCTGTGATACGTGAATATCACGATATTTTTTAATGGACCACATATTTCTGTTTATCCTGTGATACGTGAATATCCCGATATTTTGTAATGGATCACATGTTTCTGTTTATCCTGTGATACGTGAATATCCCGATATTTTGTAATGGATCACATGTTTCTGTTTATCCTGTGATACGTGAATATCCCGATATGTTTTAATGGATCACATGTTTCTGTTTGAACGGTAACAATGTATGGTCTCTTTAATGGCTGTCGAAGGACAGGGAGAACAAAGGTTTGCACACACGCTCTAACATTGATAACTGTCGCAATAATTGTCGGGTCTTTAACTCGTCATTTCAAGGGTCTAGGCTTTGGCTAATCTCTCTCGCACACACGAACACAAACACACCACACACAGGCGCGGGTAGAGAGAGAGAGAGAGAGAGAGAGAGAGAGAGAGAGAGAGAGAGAGAGAGCAAGACGTCCTGGAGTTTAAGTGACACATTGTCTTCAGTGTCGGCACATTAAGTCAGTTTTGCGGTTTAAGCAAACTTGCTCTAGTACAACCTTGAACTTGCCGTTGTTACTTTGTTTGGAAGGGATCATGGGAATCTGTTAGGACACAAACACACACATTTAATCGTGCTCAAGTCGGATGTGTTGCGTGGAAGGGCGCAAACATCAACAGTTCTAATGCAAACAACAACTCATACATGCCCACTTAACGTCTTTGTAAGGGCGGATGATAAAGTTATCGCGTGAACGCAGGGGCGCAAACAAACAAATAAACTAACAGACATGTCAAAACTAATTGATAAAGACAAAATGAAGGTCACATTTAAACACTGAATGATAAAGACAAAATGAAGGTCACATTTAAACACTGAATGTTTAAATCAAGCTAGCACTATGATTCGGGTAAAGAATGCCACTCTAAAGGCTTCCTCTGACAGTGGCGGTGTAGTGTTCCAGTCTAATGATATATCATATCCAAATGTTTCTATGAACACTATTGTAGTCACCACACAAACGCCAATGGCACACATTAAGACTGAGTTCTCACCGATCATTTCGCAGGCCGGCAGTGAACCGACGGTGTGTGAGGCGCAAACATTTGCAGACACCTATTGTCTGGACGGGTATTCTTGGTCGTTTTGTGCAGTGTATAGTGGGTGTAGCAAAAGCTGCGACTTCATCATTGGTACGTGTCACGGCAAATGCTCACATGGGGTCTATGGACACGATTGCTCCAGGTCTTGTCTCAGTGTCTGTCCTTTATGTGGGAAAAATCTGGAAAATGACTACAATGTAAACATCCTGGCTATACCTGTAATGACACTTGTCCCGATGGTAATTTTGGGCTACAGTGCGAACAGACGTGTTCTGATGGCTGTGACATCATATGTGACCCGGAAAGTGCATACTGCACGTGCAAGGAAACGTACTACGGGTCAGACAGCACTCTCAAATGTCCAGACAACTGCTTCAACGACACATCTGAACAGTCAGCCGGGAACAGTGCATGCAAGGGAAAGTTCTACGTGTCAGACTGCATTCTCAAATCTCCGGACAACTGTTTGAACGAAACCTGCGGACAGTCAGCCGGAACAGTGCATGCAAGGGAAAGTTCTACGTGTCAGACTGCATTCTCAAATCTCCGGACAACTGTTTGAACGAAACCTGCGGACAGTTAATCGAAGCCTGCGTCTCGTATGTCAATGATTCACACGTTAAGAAGAGTCTGCAGACTAACCCAAGCATATGGATACCTCAATGTGTTTATGTGCTAGACTTGGCTCATTTCTTGGTGTTTTTCCGTGAAGACATGACTCATATCTTAATGTTTTTCTGTGCTAGTCATGGCTCATATCTTGGGGTGTTTCTGTGCTAGCCATGGATCAAATCTTAGCTTAAGTGTATGTTGTGTGTGTGTGTGTGTGTGTGTGTGCTAGCCATGGCTCATATCTAGATGTGTGTCATCTTAGTCATATCTCATATCTTGGTGTGTCCGTGTTAATCATGTCTCTTATCTTTATGTGCGTCTGAGTTTAGTAATATATCATAACTTAGTGTGTATCTGTGTTAGTCATGTGTCATATCTTTGTGTGTGCATGTCTGGGTTAGGGATATCTCATATCTTTGTTTGCATGTTTATGTTAGTCATATCTCATATCTTTGTGCGTACATGTCTGTGTCTGTCACATCTCATATTCTTGTGTGTGCATGGCTACGTAAGTCACATCTCATATCTTTGTGTGTGCATGCCTATGTTAGTCATATCTTATATCTTTGTGTGTATGTCTATGTTAGTCACCTCTAGTGACTCGGGCAGATGGTGCTCGTAAACCTGGGAGGGTAGACCATCTAAGGGCAGAATCCCCCTACAGAAAAGACAATCTGCTGCCTTGCAGGAAGATTGGGGACAATCAAAGGCTAAGGAAAGCAAACCTGAAAAAATGCTGGCTGAAATCGGATGCACTGGGCCACTGGCGCAGAACACAGTGCAACGTATTAACGGGTGTTCAGACAGAGTGGATCTGGCGGACTCTAAATGTGACGTTCTGTCTGTGGGGGCGATCAACACACTTAGCCTGACAGCTGACTTCATGTGGGAGTCTGTAATCCTACTCTGACTGAGTCCTGATCGCAGAGAGAGAGAGAGAGAGAAACACTGAATGATACAGACAAAATGAAGGTCACATTTAAACACTGAATGATACAGACAAAATGAAGGTCACATTTAAACACTGAATGATACAGACAAAATGAAGGTCACATTTAAACACTGAATGACAACACCTCGAAGGAAATCAAACGATGGAAATCAACAAACTATCGAATAATATCTAAACTCATCATCATCATCGAGTGCCGTCTCCGCAACGAAGGTTGACTACCATGGAGCGCCATTCTGCCCTGTCTCTTGCTTTGATGGTGCAGGTTGTCATAGGCTGATTTGTCCATCTTTTGATGTTACTCGTCCATGTTAGTCTTGGTCTGCCTCTGCCTCTTTTACCTTGTATTTTCCCCTCCATGATTACTTTTAGTAGGCTGTTGTGTCTTTTAACATGGCCAAAAATCGCATTTGTCTTGTTTGAATTGTGCTTAGTAGTTCTCTTTTTATTTTTAGTTGTTTTAAGACTTCATCGTTTGTTTTCTTTTCCTTCCAGCCAACTCTACCTATTTATCTATATATCCACATTTCAAGGGCTTCAACTCTCTGTTCTGTTTTCTTGTCTAATGTCCATGTTTCTGCACCATATATGAATATTGAGAAGATGTAACATTTTGCTATTCTTAGTTTTAGCCCTGGTGTTATTTGTTTTGATGTTAATATGTTCTTCATGACATTAAAATTACTTTTTGCCATTCCTATTCTTTTGTTTATTTCAGTTGTACATTTTCCATAACTGGTTATAGTATGTCCCAGGTAGTCGTAGCTCTGAACTGTCTCCAGATCTATTCCTTCTATTTTTAAATCCACTTGCGGTTTTGAGTATTTCCTTTGTTTATGATCATAGTTTTAGTCTTTTTGATATTCATATCTAGTCCATATTTTTTGCTTGTCATGTTTATTTCATTAAGTAATTGTTGTAGATATTTAGGATTTTCTGCTAGTAGTACAGTATCATCAGCATATCTTAGATTATTGATTATCTTTCCATTAATGTTTAGGCCTGGCATCTCTATGATGTTTTTAAAGATTTGCTCAGTGTATAGATTGAACAAGCTTGGTGATAGGATGCATCCTTGTCTTATTCCTCTTTTTATATCAATGGGTGTAGAGTTCTTTTTGTTATATTTTATTATTGCTGTTTGCTCCTAGTATAGATTACATATTAGTCATATGTCCATGTCATCTAGATATATATCGTTTTAGGCATTTTATAAGTTGTTTGTGGTGTACTGTATCAAAAGCTTTGGTGCAGTCTATGAAGCAGGCATATATTGGTTTGTTTACTAATATATAAACTATGCTATCAATAAATTGTCAGAAAGCAAAATTAATAAATTACTGCATAATAATCAATAAAGTACTCTTAGAATTGACTGAAGAACATTCCAGAATTCAACGTTAGAATTGACTTCAGGAAATTTCAGTCACAAAGCAAACATTAGAGCTAACTTCAGAATATCATAGAAAGCAACATTAGAGCTAACTGCAGAATATCATAGAAAGCAACATTAGAGTTGACTGCAGAATATCATAGAAAGCAACATTAGAGTTAACTGCAGAATATCATAGAAAGCAACATTAGAGTTAACTGCAGAATATCATAGAAAGCAACATTAGAGCTAACTGCAGAATATCATAGAAAGCAACATTAGAGTTAACTGCAGAATATCATAGAAAGCAACATTAGAGCTAACTGCAGAATATCATAGAAAGCAACATTAGAGCTAACTGCAGAATATCATAGAAAGCAACATTAGAGCTAACTGCAGAATATCATAGAAAGCAACATTAGAGTTAACTGCAGAATATCATAGAAAGCAACATTAGAGTTGACTGCAGAATATCATAGAAAGCAACATTAGAGTTGACTGCAGAATATCATAGAAGGCAACATTAGAGTTGACTGCAGAATATCATAGAAAGCAACATTAGAGTTGACTGCAGAATATCATAGAAAGCAATATATGAATTGACAAGAAAAACTTCACGCAGGTACAACATTAGAACTGACTGTAGGAAATCTCTGAAAGTAACATCAGATCTGACTGTAGGAAATCTCTGAAAGTAACATCAGATCTGACTGTAGGAAATCTCTGAAAGTAACATCAGATCTGACTGTAGGAAATCTCTGAAAGTAACATCAGATCTGACTGTAGGAAATCTCTGAAAGTAACATCAGATCTGACTGTAGGAAATCTCTGAAAGTAACATCAGATCTGACTGTAGGATGTAGGAAATCTCAGAAAACAACATTAGATCTTACTGTCTTCTTCATCTTCTACCATTTAACTCTCTGTGGAGCATAGATCTTCAAACAATCACTTTACAAGCCGTTTTGTCTCTCGTAATTCTTCTAAGATCATTCCATGCCTTTCCCGTCATCTTCATCTCTGCTTCTAGCTGTCTTCTCCAAGAATATTTTGCTTTCTTTGCTGTCGCTTCCGCGCGAATATGGAGACTCGGAATCAGTTGATTGTGTACTAAGTACTGCCAGGGTAAGAACTAAGTGAGGATACGGGACCTGCCGAACATCGGGGAATGAGTCGAGAGGAAGGCTCCAGTGGCCTGGACGGAAACAATCATGAGATCTTCTTAGAAAATAGTCTCCAGAGATAAGGGACAGTCTCAAGAGGTTTATATAGTAGACACAAGAGACAGTCTCAAGAGGTTTATATAGTAGACACAAGAGACAGTCTCAAGAGGTTTATATAGTAGACACAAGAGACAGTCTCATGATGTAGGAGACAAGACACAAGAGACAGTCTCATGATGTAGGAGACAAGACACAAGAGACAGTCTCATGATGTAGGAGACAAGACACAAGAGACAGTCTCATGATGTAGGAGACAAGACACAAGAGACAGTCTCATGATGTAGGAGACAAGACACAAGAGACAGTCTCATGATGTAGGAGACAAGACACAAGAGACAGTCTCATGATGTTGGAGACAAGACACAAGAGACAGTCTCATGATGTTGGAGACAAGACACAAGAGACAGTCTCATAATGTTGGAGATAAGACACAAGAGACAGTCTCATGATGTTGGAGACAAGACACAAGAGACAGTCTCATGATGTTGGAGACAAGACACAAGTGACAGTCTCATAATGTTGGGGAGTGACAAATCTAATACCACGTGCACAAAATCACAGCGATATATTAAGGAATAATAGAACAAAGAAGTATGTGTTAGCACTCGGAAAAATTGACAGGCAAACAACAACAGAAAAAAACGAAGAACAATATATGGTCCGAAGAGGGATCGAACCCGTACTCCCTGGTACCGCGCCTTGCCACGAGAAGCCAAACGCTTGGCACACTGCCACGCAGCTAACTAAAATAAAATAACTATTGTAGCAGTGTCTTACACGAAGGCGTTCTCAATGACTATAGCATAGGGTAACGATCACAGACGGAAATAAATTGTATATTTGTACTTTCCTATTAATGCAAGAATCTCCCAGTAGGGCTGAATACTTGTGTTGCAGACAAACATTTATTGGACGAAACAGAACAAATAGTAGTTCCCAGTGGTTATATACTGGATACACATAATATATTGTTTGTATCCAGCGATACATTAAACAGCTTTCGAGAAAATTAATTTTGAGTTTGGGCATACATTTTTGAATGGAAAATAGTGTTTAGCCATTATGTTGGTCACATACCCCGCCACAGTGGAACCTAACGCGACACCATATTGGTTAAGGGAATTCCCAAACATTGGTTATTAATCAGCTCAGTACTACCTCACCGGAGCACTTTCTTAACAAAATGTCGTTGTGTGTGTGTGATGGGCAGACAGCTTGGTTCAGAGTCATAACGGGAGTTAGACAAGGATGTATTTTGTCGCCTCTCATTTTCCTGGAAGTTATCGACTGGATCATGCGAATAGTTGTTGGCTACAGACCAAGAGCAATGATATGGGGTCTCACCGGGCATCTTGGAGATACTGACTTTGTAGATGATGTTGGGTTGCTTGTCCACTGTCATCAAGACATACCAGAGAAAACAAAGTAGATCAGACTTCTAGGCTTCATTGCCTACACAAAAGCTGTTGACAGAATACACCACAAACCGCTAATAAAATGCATGAGAGATTTACATCTTGATGATGCTGACATAGACTTATATGTAATTTATACTGGGAACAGGTCTGATATGTAATTTATACTGGGAACAAGACTGATATGTAATTTATACTGGGAACAAGACTGATATGTAATTTATACTGGGAACAAGACTGATATATAATTTATAATGGGAACAGGTCTGATATGTAATTTATAATGGGAACAAGTCTATATGTAATTTATACTGGGAACAAGACTGATATGTAATTTATAATGGGAACAGGTCTATATGTAATTTATACTGGGGACAAGACTGATATGTAATTTATAATGGGAACAGACTGATATGCAATTTATAATGGGAACAGGTCTATATGTAATTTATACTGGGAACAAGACTGATATGTAATTTATAATGGGAACAGGTCTATATGTAATTTATACTGGGAACAAGACTGATATGTAATTTATAATGGGAACAGGTCTATATGTAATTTATACTGGGGACAAGACTGATATGTAATTTATAATGGGAACAAGACTGATATGTTATTTATAATGGGAACAGGTCTATATGTAATTTATAATGGGAACAGGTCTATATGTAATTTATAATGGGAACAAGACTGATATGTAATTTATACTGGGGACAAGACTGATATGTAATTTATAATGGGAACAGGTCTATATGTAATTTATACTGGGAACAAGACTGATATGTAATTTATACTGGGGACAAGACTGATATGTAATTTATAATGGGAACAGGTCTATATGTAATTTATAATGGGAACAGGTCTATATGTAATTTATAATGGGAACAAGACTGATATGTAATTTATACTGGGGACAAGACTGATATGTAATTTATAATGGGAACAGGTCTATATGTAATTTATACTGGGAACAAGACTGATATGCAATTTATAATGGGAACAGGTCTATATGTAATTTATAATGGGAACAAGACTGATATGTAATTTATACTGGGGACAAGACTGATATGTAATTTATAATGGGAACAGGTCTATATGTAATTTATACTGGGAACAAGACTGATATGCAATTTATAATGGAAACAGGTCTATATGTAATTTATACTGGGAACAAGACTGATATGCAATTTATAATGGGAACAGGTCTATATGTAATTTATACTGGGAACAAGACTGATATGTAATTTATAATGGGAACAGGTCTATATGTAATTTATACCGGGGACAAGACTGATATGTAATTTATACTGGGGACAAGACTGATATGTAATTCATAATGGGAACAAACAGCTATGATAAAATATAACAATGAGAACTCTGCACCTACTGATGTAAAAAGAGGAGTAAGACAGGGCTACATTCTATCACTATGTCTATTTAACTTATAAACTGAGCAGAGCGTCAAAGATATTACAATAGAGATACCAGGACTAAACATCAATGGGTATATCATCAATAAGTTAAGATATGCTGATGATACCGTACTAATGACAGAAAATCCAGAAGACCTGCAACAACTAGTAAACAAAATTAACAAGACCAGCAACGAATTATGGATTGGAAAATAAATATTAAAAAGACTAAAACTATGATTATTAGCAGAGAAGAGGCACAGAACACATACAAGGAAATATTGAAATAGATAAAAAAAAAAAACTAATAGAGTTCAAGAATATAGCTATCTTGGACATATCACGTTGTATTATACAAATGATAGCAAATGTAAGACAGAAATAAAGAAACGAATAGGAATGTCAAAAACCGATGTTAACATCATGAAAAATATACTCACATCCAAGCAAATAACACCAGAGCTAAAACTACAAATAGTAAAATGCTATATTTACTCAACATTCATGTATAGTGCAGACAGACCAGAAAAATCTGGGACTTCCTTTCCAAGATGGTAGAACGAGGTTCACGTTCTCTCAATCGCTGCAGGAAATGCATTTGGGTACTGATTAATTTCGGCTCTCCAGTGCACTTTTCTGCGTTAAAGTCAATCTGATGTTACACTTAACAAATCTGCGCCGATGATGCGGTGTCGTACACACGGCGATATTCCTTTTTGACAAGTCAAGTGTTGTGAATGCGACCTTCCACCGTCTAGAGTTGATCTGCGATTTACATCAACACATTGAGTGCTGTTCAAAGGCCGTTTGACGTTGGAATTGTTTGACGCAAATTATTTACATGTTACAACTCATTAATGTGGACTCTGCCAAGTCACCCTAAATTTTACTTTAGGGATTTTGCACCGTATTTCGTTCGTTGTAGGCTGCATTCACTAGAGTAAAAAAAGTACCCCCGTCACGCCAAGTGGCGTATAGGGAAATATGGTGTTAGTGACCCTATATTTTACAGACCTTCAGCACATGATTTTTGGGGTAATGTGGTCGGTATTACGCCCGTGCTGCTTTACTTTCCCAGAAAAAATCCGGTACCCATTTAAGGCTGGGTGAACCCGGAGCCGTCGGTTGGGATAGAACCCTACCCCTTGTCCGTAGTAGTCCAGTTCACTAACCACTGAGCTATCGCGGCTCCCACTAATTTTTAGGGAATTATTAAAACCCAGGTGTCCTCGCCAGGGTACGAACCCCGGCTGTTGCCGTAGTAAGCCAACCGCCTATCGATTGCGCTAACCGGACACCCATTCACTAGAGTAGGCGGGAATATATGGGCGCAGCAATTGTTGTGTGTGCAACGTCATCATAAATGCTCATCGTATATTCCTAGTAGGCTAATGTCGACATTGCAGGAAGATCTTACGATCTGTTGATTGATGTGTGACGGGGATAATCCCATGACTAACTGTGTTTCATGTGTTCTGTTTTGGCGTCAAAAACGATCTCCTAACATCATGAAGCGCTATACATTAAAAAAAATATGACGACCATCATTTTCAGGAGAACGTGAACTTCCGGTCAATATGATGGATAAGCGACAGGAACCATTGATGCTATGTCTGAAAAGTGTTCCTTAGGCCTTATTGCAATTTCCTCATATTCCAAGTCCGACTTTTTGCAGGGGCTACTGAGTTAAGTGCTCTGTGCACACCGTGAGCTGTGTGTCTCATCCGTTTTGATCAAGTTTCAATATTCCAATTGTTTACAAATAATGATGATATCGTATGACAAGGAACAGTTGGCTGTGTTCACTTTCTGTGCGGTTTCGCCGTATGTCTTTTGACGTGTGCTTAGACTGCTATGATGGGGTCTACAGCTACCTTTCTTTGTTTGGGAGATGAGTCAGTTATTTCGGATGATTCCACTGGCACGGGTGGTTGAGCAATTATGAATTTTAATTCGTTTGCTGTGATACCGGGGCCTTCCATAACAATAATAAGAACAATAAGACAGAGCAGCACTTTGAAATGTGGATCTCTAGGGAAATGGGGAAAATTGGGTGGAAGGAAAATAAAACAAACTAAGGAAGTTATGTTCAAATGAAAATGAAAAAAAAAAATTCTTAACATAATTCGAAATAGACCGCAATTTTGTGTACATGTCAAAAGACAATACCCTTACATTTTGTGTACATGTCAAAAGACAATACCTTACATTTTGTGTACATGTCAAAAGACAATACCCTTACATTTTGTGTACATGTCAAAAGACAATACCCTTACATTTTGTGTACATGTCAAAAGACAATACCCTTACATTTTGTGTACATGTCAAAAGACAATACCCTTACATTTTGTGTACATGTCAAAAGACAATCCCTTACATTTTGTGTACATGTCAAAAGACAATCCCTTACAAAAATCATCTTTGAAGGGGAGGTAAGGCAGACTAGGCAAAGGCAGATCAAGACTAAAGTGGACTGATAACATCACGTGTTAGAAAGGTGAGCCTATGACGACATGCACCATTAAGGTGAGCCTATGACGACATGCACCATTAAGGTGAGCCTATGACGACATGCACCATTAAGGTGAGCCTATGACGACATGCACCATTAAGGTGAGCCTATGACGACATGCACCATTAAGGTGAGCCTATGACGACATGCACCATTAAAGTGAGCCTATGACGACATGCACCATTAAGGTGAGCCTATGACGACATGCACCATTAAGGTGAGCCTATGACGACATGCACCATTAAGGTGAGCCTATGACAACATGCACCATTAAGGTGAGCCTATCACAACATGAACCATTAAGGTGAGCCTATGACAACATGCACCATTAAGGTGAGCCTATGACGTCATGCACCATTAAGGTGAGCCTATGACGTCATGCACCATTAAGGTGAGCCTATGACGACATGCACCATTAAGGTGAGCCTATGACGACATGCACCATTAAGGTGAGCCTATGACGACATGCACCATTAAGGTGAGCCTATGACGACATGCACCATTAAGGTGAGCCTATGACGACATGCACCATTAAGGTGAGCCTATGACGACATGCACCATTAAGGTGAGCCTATGACGACATGCACCATTAAGGTGAGCCTATGACAACATGCACCATTAAGGTGAGCCTATCACAACATGAACCATTAAGGTGAGCCTATGACAACATGCACCATTAAGGTGAGCCTATGACGTCATGCACCATTAAGGTGAGCCTATGACGTCATGCACCATTAAGGTGAGCCTATGACGACATGCACCATTAAGGTGAGCCTATGACAACATGCACCATTAAGGTGAGCCTATGACAACATGCACCATTAAGGTGAGCCTATGACAACATGCAACATTAAGGTGAGCCTATGACAACATGCACCATTAAGGTGAGCCTATGACGTCATGCACCATTAAGGTGAGCCTATGACGTCATGCACCATTAAGGTGAGCCTATGTCGTCATGCACCATTAAGGTGAGCCTATGACGTCATGCACCATTAAGACAAACTAAAGTGAAATGTCGCTCCATAGTTGCCAACCTTCGATGTGGAGACGGCACCCAATGAGTTGAGTTATTGATTTATTGAGTTATTGAGTTATTGATTTATTTGCGGGTCATCATCATTGCACTCCGAACATGTCCATAGGTGCTCAGATCTCCTCCTCAGCAATTCCCTCAGTGTCCAGCGACTGACGACTCCAGTTCTATGTTGGTTGATAAGTCTTCTTACACGGCCACTAAGTTTCTCATTTCTGGCTGTGCCCATCTTAACTCCCATTTCCATCATCCGAAGAAGTGACGTGGATCTGTGTTTGTCGAAGTCCTGTGCTCTTCCCACATCTCGGAGGACATTGATGATGTCCGCCCGATCCATTGGTTGCCCGTCCTCAACGACAGCGCAGCTAGCCAACCTGTCCACTCTTTCATTTCCCAGTACTCCCGCATGTCCAGGGACATAGACAAAGGTGATCTTACGTATTTTGGATTTCTGCAACGACTCTACCCATTGCATGCGTACAGAGCCCGCCTCCACTTTTTTTATCATGCTCATCGAATCAATCAGTATACATGCGTGGGTGTAGTCTTGTGACTCTAACCATTTGAATACCCTGGTCACTGCCATCGCCTCCATTGTCATGCTACTCGTGGTCATGACGTATGCACCACTGTCTTCCTTGACTATTCTGCCTGTCGAGCGTGCTGTAAATGCCCATGCACTTCTTTGGTGTCGTCTTACAGATCCGTCTGTATAGATGACTGCATCTTTCTCATCGGTATTATCGCAGATGAGGCGGTTGACCTCAGAATTAACTACGACCGGGTTCTGTTCCCTACATTTCCTGTCGAGTGTGATAATAATACACGAGAAAGTCCCCTTGAATGACATAGGCACCGGTATCCACTCCTCGCCAACGTTGGTATTGGTTAGCCCACAGACCTGTTTGATTACATCTTCTGCTCGGCCCACCCATGATTTGCTTCATTTTAGCCTCGCCCCATTCCATTGAGTACGTGGTGCAATGGATGCTCTTTACCTGTACTAATCTTCAGGTATGCTCGTGTCCTCCAGATCTTGAATCTGTCATCCATGATTGGAAAGTCAAGAAGATACCTCATTGCTACACAGGGAGTGTCCCTCGTACATCCCAGGATAATACGCATGGCTTCATTCTGTATTTTCTCCAGCCTATCAATTTGAGTCGTACTGACAGTAAGAATTGCCAGGGCATACTCGATTGGTGCGAGGACTAATCCCTGGAACAGAAGAGTAAGTAGCCTCTGCTCGATGTTGGCAGCTGCCATGACCTTCAATGCGGCTAATCCTTTGCGGGATTTTGTTATCACATGGTCGACGTGGTCCCGAAAACACAGGCTGCGATCAAACTTAACTCCGAGGTATGTCATCAACTTGTCCCTGGTCACCTCATCAGCTCCCATTCGTACTACTGGTGTGGTCGTATTAACGATATGATTGTTAAGGGAGAACCATGAAACTGATGCTTTATTATGATTAACCAAGGCACCTGAAACCACACACCAGGAAGAAATGCGATCGAGTTCGTCTTGCATTGTGGAGGTGATTCCCCGTCTGTCTCTTTCCTGTCGATATACCAGAATATCATCAGCAAAAGTCATAGTTCTTCCCCTCCCATCCAGCTGTTGTTCCGGCATCCTTATTGTGTACACGTTAAATAGAACTGATGACAATGGTGAGCCTTGTGGCAGCCCTGGACAAATGGATGTTGGCTCGGAAGACCAACTTCCACATCTGAGTATCACCTTATTCTGAAACAGTGCCGCAGCGATCCATCTAATGAGGAAGGGGTGTACCGCCAGTTTGAGGAGCATATGCATGAGATATTCAAATGGTACCATGTTGTATGCATCCTCCAGATCTATAGCAGCAGCACATGTCTCCTCTCGTCTGTGGAAGCCTTCGAAGACGTCATAAGCAAAGACTGCCGCGTTGAGCCATGTCTCTTTGTTATATCTATAACCTCCGAGTGTGGGTGGGAATGCGCGTTTCTGTTCAAGGTGACAGGTGAGGACACGGGCAACTATTTTCTCTAGCAGCTTGCCCGCAGTGTTCTGCATTGTGATGATTCTGTAGGCACTGATCTGAGAATGGTCCTTGTTTGGCTTCGGTAGCGGTAGTAAGTAGCTGTGTAGCCACTCCTCCTTAATCTGGCCACTCCGAATGCTGGCATTAAACTCATTGGCCAGTTTTGTCAAGTCGTCGTCAGTTAAATCGTCTATGTCATTGTACCGAACACCATCTGGACCAGGAGCAGTGTTGTGTGACCTTTTAAGTGTCGTGTGAATGGTATCGGTTGTGATTGCGAGATCTTCTTCCAGCACTACATCCTTACACAATTTTGACAGCGATCCCCGTATCCTAATTCTTACAGCCTCATTTCTTTGGTCCGTCTGCTCAATGTAGCGGGCAAGCAGGGCCTTCCCTTTTCTCTCATCAGATTTGTGCCATATCCGGCCTGTGCTCTGAATGTCTGGTATGCCTCTGTGTCATGTTGTGCCATTCATGCTTTGATGAAGGCGCCAGAATGTGGCTAGCGATTTTTCTCAGCACACACTTTTTACACAAGTCATCCCATTTGGCATCCTTAGCCTGCTTAGCACATAGTTTAAAGTGCATCATTTTTTGGTCGACCTCTACTTTCGGACGCTTCAAGAGCTCAGGATGTGTTCTTCCATTCTTTCTGGCTTTCTGCCATGTCTTGGCCGTTTGTCTCTTGTACCGCCAAGCTTCCTCGACTTCTAGATTCCACCAGAATGGCTGCGTCCATCTCTCCTGCCTCCTACGAGGGGTCTCATGCCTGTAATGGGAAGGTGAACACACAAAAATGGCAGAATCTCTTCGAGTTCGATGAAGAGAACGTCATTTTCTGCGGAGACTTTAATGCTAGAGGCAACCAGTGGGGTAACGTCATAACCAACAAGCAGGGAGAAGACCTAGAGAACGCACAAGTGTCAGTCGATTTAGTGTGCTTGAATGATGGACAGGCAAACAGAATGGCCACTCGAACAGGGGACTCTGATAGTGTCATAGACCTGGCCCTGGTGTCCACCTTCGCACCGGTTTGCAGATGGAGTGCACTGGGGTTCCACGGAAGTGATCACTATCCATGTGTCCTCCTAATTGGGAAAAGCATAAATAGAAGCCAGAGAAGAAAGCTCCACACACTCCACTACGAGAAAACAGACCAGGACGTCATTAGTAAAATCAGACATAGGAAACAGAGCGCCCCTCTGGGATACAGGGCCGAGCAGAAGATGTCATCAAACAGGTCTGTGGGCTTACCAATATCAGCGTTGGTGAGGAGTGGATACCGGTGCCTACGTCATTCAAGGGGACTTTCTCATGTATTGTCACACTCGACAGGAAAAGTAGGGAACAGAACCCGGTCGTGGTTAATGCTGAGGTCAAAGGTCTCATCTGCGATAATACCGATGAGAAAGATGCAGTCATCTATACAGACGGATCTGTAAGACGACACCAAAGAAGTCATTTACAGCACGCTCGGCAGGCAGAATAGTCTACGAAGACAGTGGTGCATACGTCATGACCACGAGTAGCATGACAATGGAGGCGATGGCAGTGACCAAGGCATTCAAATGGTTAGAGTCACAAGACTACACCCACGCATGTATACTAAGTGATTCGATGAGCATGATAAAAAAAAGTGTAGGTGGGGTCTGTACGCATGCAATGGGTAGAGTCGTTGCAGAAATCCAAAATAGATAAGGTCACCTTTGTCTATGTCCCTAGACATGCGGGAGTAATTGGGAAATGAAAGAGCGGACAGGTTGGCTAGCTGCGCTGTTGTTGAGGACGGGCAACCAATAAATCGGGCGGACATCATCAATGCCCTCTAAGATGTGGGAAGAGCACAGGACTTCGACAAACACAGATCCACGTCACTTCTTCGGATGATGGAAATGGGAGTTAAGATGGGCAAAGCCAGAAATGAGAAACTTGGTGGCCGTGTAAGAAGACTTATCAACCAACATAGAACTGGAGTCGTCAGTCGCTGGACACTGCGGGAATTGCTGAGGAGGGGATCTGAGCACCTATGGACATGTTCGGAGTGCAATGATGATGACCCACAAATAACTCAATCACACACACACACACACACAAGCACGCGCACCATGTGCGATGTGCACAACCTTCCAGATAAGGCGAACGGGCGGGTTGGTCAAGTCTAGAGCAGGCGCGGACAACCTTTGATTTTCTGAGGGCCAGATGACGTCATCTAATGAAAGCATGATATAAATGAGCTCATCTACATTCACAAGCGATTGTGACGTAAACGATGTGAGTGATTTAGACTGGAAGACGGAAGAGAATTTGGAATGAAAGAGGGAGAGGGGAGACAAAGGAGGGGAGGGAGGTGGAGAAAATTCAATAATAAATAACAAGTTTACCAGTTGTTGGAGAGAAAACAAAGGTTCTTTGTAGAACAAAGAGAAAGCAAAGGTTTGTTGGAGAACAAAGAGAAAGCAAAGGTTTGTTGGAGAACAAAGAGAAAATAAAGGTTTCTTGTAGAACAAAGAGAAAACAAAGGTTTGTTGGAGAACAAAGAGAAAACAAAGGTTTGTTGGAGAACAAAGAGAAAGCAAATGTTTGTTGTAGAACAAAGAGAAAACAAAGGTTTGTTGGAGAACAAAGAGAGAGCAAATGTTTGTTGGAGAACAAAGAGAAAATAAAGGTTTCTTGTAGAACAAAGAGAAAACAAAGGTTTGTTGGAGAACAAAGAGAAAACAAAGGTTTGTTGTAGAACAAAGAGAAACAAAGGTTTGTTGGAGAACAAAGAGAAAACAAAGGTTTGTTGTAGAACAAAGAGAAAGCAAAGGTTTGTTGGAGAACAAAGAGAAAGCTAAGGTTCGTTGGAGAACAAAGAGAAAACAAAAGTTTATTGTAGAACAAAGAGAAAACAAAAGTTTATTGTCGTACAAAGAGAAAACAAAGGTTCGTTGGAGAACAAAGAGAAAACAAAGGTTCGCTGGAGAACAAAGAGAAAACAAAGGTTTGTTGGAGAACAAAAAGTAAACAAAGGTTTGTTGGAGAACAAGAGAAAGCAAAGGTTCGTTGGAGAACAAAGAGAAAGCAAAGGTTTGTTGGAGAACAAAGAGAAAGCAAAGGTTCGTTGGAGAACAAAGAGAAAACAAAGGTTTGTTGGAGAGCACAGAGAAAACAAAGGTTCGTTGGAGAACAAAGAGAAAACAAAGGTTTGTTGGAGAACAAAGAGAAAACAAAGTTTTGTTGGAGAACAAAGAGAAAACAAGGTTTATTGGAGAACAAAGAGAAAACAAAGGTTTGTTGGAGAACAAAGAGAAAGCAAAGGTTTATTGGAGAACAAAGAGAAAACAAAGATTTGTTGGAGAACAAAGAGAAAACAAAGGTTCGTTGGATAACAAAGAGAAAACAAAGGTTTGTTGGAGAACAAAGAGAAAAAGGTTTGTTGGAGAACAAACAGAAAGCAAAGGTTTGTTGGAGAACAAAGAGAAAACAAAGGTTTGTTGGAGAACAAATAGAAAACAAGGTTTGTCTGAGAACAAAGAGAAAGCAAAGGTTTATTGGAGAACAAAGAGAACACAAAGGTTTGTTGGAGAACAAAGAGAAAACAAAGGTTTGTTGAAGAACAAATAGAAAACAAAAGTTTGTCTGAGAACAAAGAGAAAGCAAAGGTTTATTGGAGAACAAAGAGAAAACAAAAGTTCATTGGAGAACAAAGAGAAAGCAAAGGTTTGTTGGAGAACAAAGAGAAAACAAAGGTTTGTTGGAGAACAAAGAGAAAGCAAAGAATCGTTGGAGAACAAAGAGAAAACAAAGGTTCGTTGGAGAACAAAGAGAAAACAAAGGTTTATTGGAGAACAAAGAGAACACAAAGGTTTGTTGGAGAACAAAGAGAAAACAAAGGTTTGTTGAAGAACAAATAGAAAACAAAGGTTTGTCTGAGAACAAAGAGAAAGCAAAGGTTTATTGGAGAACAAAGAGAAAACAAAGTTCATTGGAGAACAAAGAGAAAGCAAAGGTTTGTTGGAGAACAAAGAGAAACAAAGATTCGTTGGAGAACAAAGAGAAAGCAAAGGTTTGTTGGAGAACAAAGAGAAAGCAAAGATTCGTTGGAGAACAAAGAGAAAACAAAGATTCGTTGGAGAACAAAGAGAAAACAAAGGTTCGTTGGAGAACAAAGAGAAAACAAAGATTCGTTGGAGAACAAAGAGAAAACAAAGGTTCGTTGGAGAACAAAGAGAAAACAAAGGTTCGTTGGAGAACAAAAAGGAAGTACGAGAAATGAAAGAGCGGATAGGCTAGCTAGCTGTGCTGTTGTTGAAGACGGTCAACGAATGGACCAGGCGCACGTCATCAATACCCTCACAAAATGCGAATAGGGTACAGGACTTAGACAACCATGAGTCCACGCGCTTCCTTCTTATGAAAGAGATGAGAGTTAAGATGGGCACATCTAGAAGTAGTGGACGTATAAGTGGACGTATAAGTGGACGTATAAGTGGACGTATAAGTGGACGTATAAGAGGACGCATAAGTGGACGTATAAGTGGACGTATAAGTGGACGCATAAGAGGACGTATAAGTGGACGTATAAGAGGACGCATAAGTGGACATATAAGAGGACGCATAAGTGGACGCATAAGTGGACGCATAAGTGGACGCATAAGTGGACGTATAAGTGGACGCATAAGAGGACGTATAAGTGGACGTATAAGTGGACGTATAAGTGGACGTATAAGTGGACGCATAAGAGGACGTATAAGTGGACGTATAAGAGGACGCATAAGTGGACGCATAAGTGGACGTATAAGTGGACGAATAAGTAGACGTATAAGAGGGCGTATAAGTGGACGTATAAGTGGACGTATAAGTGGACGTATAAGTGGACGTATAAGAGAACGCATAAGTTGACGTATAAGGGGACATATAAGGGTGAAGCCGTGTATTTTTTAATTATCATGCTCAGCCCTTATTTCATTTACCGTACATGCCCTCGAGTTTCGAGGGAACACATTGACACTGACTTCCACACATCGAAATTCGTGAGCGTATTATACACCATGAGATGCCGTGTGTCAGGGCACCATGTGATGCCGTGTGTCAGGGCACCATGAGATGCCGTGTGTCAGGGCACCATGAGATGCCGTGTGTCAGGGCACCATGAGATGCCGTGTGTCAGGGCACCATTTGATGCCGTGTGTCAGGGCACCATGAGATGCCGTGTGTCAGGGCACCATTTGATGCCGTGTGTCAGGGCACCATGAGATGCCGTGTGTCAGGGCACCATGAGATGCCGTGTGTCAGGGCACCATGAGATGCCGTGTGTCAGGGCACCATTTGATGCCGTGTGTCAGGGCACCATGAGATGCCGTGTGTCAGGGCACCATTTGATGCCGTGTGTCAGGGCACCATTTGATGCCGTGTGTCAGGGCACCATTTGATGCCGTGTGTCAGGGCACCATTTGATGCCGTGTGTCAGGGCACCATTTGATGCCGTGTGTCAGGGCACCATTTGATGTCGTGTGTCAGGGCACCATTTGATGCCGTGTGTCAGGGCACCATTTGATGTCGTGTGTCAGGGCACCATTTGATGCCGTGTGTCAGGGCACCATTGATGTCGTGTGTCAGGGCACCATTTGATGCCGTGTGTCAGGGCACCAATTGATGTCGTGTGTCAGGGCACCATTTGATGCCGTGTGTCAGGGCACCATTTGATGTCGTGTGTTAGGGCACCATTTGATGTCGTGTGTCAGGGCACCATTTGATGCCGTGTGTCAGGGCAGGATTTGAAGCAGTGATTAATCCGGCTTGATTTATCACTAGCCCAACTGGTTGAGTGGAAGCAGTGATTTCTGTATCAGCACTTGCTTGTAGAACCATCATAAATCATGATGTATCAGCACTTGCTTGTAGAACCATCATAATCATGATGTATCAGCCCTTGCTTGTAGAACTATCTTAAATCATGATGTATCAGCCCTTGCTTGTAGAACTATCTTAAATCATGATGTATCAGCCCTTGCTTGTAGAACTATCTTAATCATGATGTATCAGCCCTTGCTTGTGTAGAACTATCTTAAATCATGATGTATCAGCCCTTGCTTGTAGCACTATCTGGAATCATGATGTATCAGCCCTTGCTTGTAGCACTATCTGGAATCATGATGTATCAGCCCTTGCTTGTAGCACTATCTTAAATCATGATGTATCAGCCCTTGCTTGTAGCACTATCTGGAATCATGATGTATCAGCCCTTGCTTGTAGCACTATCTGGAATCATGATGTATCAGCCCTTGCTTGTAGCACTATCTGGAATCATGATGTATCAGCCCTTGCTTGTAGCACTATCTGGAATCATGATGTAACTATATTCGTTTTTACGGCTCCAATTGAAGCGGTATTTGATGCAGTACTTTGTAGCAGAAGATAAGAAGTCTTGTCTTGATGAAGCGCTATACGATCATCTGTTTCCACAGATTTCTTTCTATGATCATATGTACATCACCGGATACTTGAACCACCAATGTACCTTAAGTATTTGACCCTTATGGCCTCTGCTCTTTCACGACCACTGGCACGCTCCAGCTTGCGACTCTTGTAACTACACTTGGCCTGGTGTGACTGTATGGAACACCAGGGGTCAATGCTTGTATGTCTTACGTGCTTTCTTGGGACCCTGGCCAATACAGTGACCCGACCTTTTGGGAACTGGAAGCGCCAACTGGTCCGCGGTCAAAAATCTCTCCTCCTGCTCTACCGATAAATCAAGAGCCCGTTCAGTAACCCGCAGATTACACACTCTCGGTTTCATCAGAGAGTGTATGCGAATATCATCAGCCATAGCTCTCATCATGACAGATACATTCACATGTCCTTTGACGACTAATAGGTTTCAACAATCAACAAAAGATCAATCAATTAACTAACTGTCAACTGTTTATTAAATTGAATAACACTTCATATTAATATTGACATCGATAGGGAAACATTCCGCAGCACGAGCCATTCTAAAGAACTTGTCACATTGATCACTGATCAACTACTCTCTGTCCATTCTTGGCCCAGCTGTTCCTTCACGAAACTACTCCTGCCCACGTCTAGCTGCCCACGTCTAGCTGCCCACGTCTAGCTGCTCACGTCTAGCTGCCCACGTCTAGCTGCCCACGTCTAGCTGCCCACGTCTAACTGCTCACGTCTAGCTGCCCACGTCTAGCTGCCCACGTCTAACTGCTCACGTCTAGCTGCCCACGTCTAACTGCCCACGTCTAGCTGCCCACGTCTAGCTGCCCACGTCTAGCTGCCCACGTCTAGCTTCCCCCTTCATTCTCGTTTGTCTTTTTTAACTACGTCACTCCCCTGTCTACCCTCATTCCATTTCGTGCACCGTTTCTTCCACTTTTCTCTCAATCTCTTTTGCTCGCTGCACAACTATATGTCATTCTGACCCCTGCAACTATTTGTTCCACTTTCATACTACACATCCTCCTCTATGCTCCCTGCTACCTCGCTGCGTCACTGGACGACGTATAAGAGGACGTATAAGTGGATAAGAGGGACGTATAATAAGGGACGTTATAAGTGGACGTATAAGAGGACATATAAGGGGATAAGAGGACGTATAAGTGGACATATAAGTGACGTATAAGAGGACGTATAAGAGGACGTATAAGAGGACGTATAAGTGGACGTTATAAGTGGACGTATAAGGGGACGTGTAAAGGAACGTGTAAGGGAACGTGTAAGGGAACGTGTAAGAGAACGTGTAAGAGGACGTATCAACCAACACAGAACTGGAGTCGTCAGTGGCCGGACGCGGGGGACTTGCTGAGGAGGGGATCTGAGCACCTATGGACATGTTCGGAGTGCAGTGATGATGACCCAAAAATAATTAAAACAGGAAGAATTTATCGGAGGGAAAAAACAGAAAGATTAGTTAGAGAATAAACAGAAAGATTAGTAGGGAATAAACAGAAACAATTAGTTAGAGAATAAACAGAAAGATTAGTTAGAGAATAAACAGAAAGATTAGTTAGAGAATAAACAGAAAGATTAGTTAGAGAATAAACAGAAAGATTAGTTAGAGAATAAACAGAAAGAATATTAGAGAATAAACAGAAAAATTAGTTAGAGAATAAACAGAAAGATTAGTTAGAGAATAAACAGAAAGATTAGTTAGAGAATAGACAGAAAGATTAGTTAGAGAATAAACAGAAAGATTAGTTAGAGAATAAACAGAAAGATTAGTTAGAGAATAAACAGAAAGATTAGTTAGAGAATAAACAGAAAGATTAGTTAGAGAATAAACAGAAAGATTAGTTAGAGAATAACCAGAAATATAGTTAGAGAATAGACAGAAAGATTAGTTAGAGAATAGACAGAAAAAGATTAGTTAGAGAATAAACAGAAAAGATTAGTAAGAGAATAGACAGAAATATTAGTTAGAGAATAAACAGAATGATTAGTTAGAGAATAAACAGAAA